>JAQQSZ010012699.1:0-11939 GCA_028646595.1 Phalanger gymnotis | reverse complement strand
AAATTTGGAACTCAGAGTTTTAAAAAATAGATGTTCAAAAACAAAAAAGTTTTTTTTTTCTCATGCAACTAGAAAATAAGATACACAGGCAATGGGGCATAGAAATTTATCTTGCCCTACAAGAAAGGAAGGGAAAAGGGGATGGGAGGGGTGTGGGTGAGAGAAGGAAGGGGTGACTGGAGAACAGGGCACCAGAATATATGTCATTTTGGAGTGGTGGGGGTAGAAATGAGGAGAAAATTTGTAATTCAAACTCCTGTGAAAATCAATGCTGAAAACTAAACATATTAAATAAAAAAAAATAAAGTTACTGTAGACACTATAAGATATTTGGGAGTCTACCTGCCAAGACAAGAAAAACCGAAGGCCTACATGAACATAATAACAAAATACTTTTCATGAAAATAAAATCAGGTTGAAATAAATGGTTAGGGAGAACTAATATAATGAAAATGACAATTTTACCTAAATTAATCTATCTATTCAGTGCCATATAAATCAAACTACCAAAAAATATTTTACAGAGTTGGATAAAACAATAACAAAATTTATCTGGAAGTACAAGAGGTCCAGTATATCTAGGGAATTAATGTAAAGAAATGTTAGGGAAGGTGGCCAACCATACCAGATATTAAACTGTAGTATAAAACAGCAGTCATCAAAATTACTTGGTACTGGCTAAGAAACAGAGTGATGGATCAATGAAATAGCTTAGATACACAAGACGCAGCAGTCAACAGCTATAGCAATCTACTCTTTGATAAACCCAAAGAATCCAGCTTCTGGGCTAAGAATTCACTATTTCACAAAAACTGCTGGGAAAATTGGAAAATGGTAGGGCAGAAACTGGGCATAGACTAATATCTTACAGTATATACCAAAATGAAGTCAAAAGGGGGTCATGATTTATGAATAAAGGCCGATACTATAAGGAATTCGGGAGAGCAAGGAATAGTTTACCTGTCAGATTTATGGGAAAGGAAAGAATTCATGACACAACAAGAGACAGAATTACAAAATGCAAAATGGATAATTTTGATTATGTTAAATTGAGAAGTTTTTGTATAAACAAAGCCAATGCAACAAAGATTAGGAGGAAACCAGAAAATTGAGAGAAAATCTTGACAACTAGTGCCTCTTATAAAGACCTCATCTCTAAAATATACAGGAAACTGAGCCAAATTTTTAGGAATACAAGTCATTCCCCAATTGAGAAATAGTCAAAGGATGTGAACAGGCAGTTTTCAGAGGAAGGAATTAAAGATATCTATAGGCATATGAAAAAATGCTCTAAATCACTTTTGATTAGAGAAATGCAAATCAAAACAACTCTTAGGTACCACATCTCTCCTGTCAGATTGGCTAACATGACAAAACTGAAAAATGATAAATGCTGGAGAGGATGTGGGATAATTGGAAGACTGTTACATTGCTAGTGGAGTTGTGAACTGATCCAGCCATTCTGGAGAGCAATTTGGAACTATGCCTAAAGGGCTATAAAAATATTCATACTTTTTGACTGAGCAATACCACTTCTAGGGCTGCATCCCAAAGAGATCACACAAGTGGGAAAAGGGACCCAGATGTACAAAAAATATTTATAGTGTCTCTTTTTGTGGTAGCAAAGAATTGGAAATCAAGGGGATGCCCATCAACTGGGGAATGGCTGAACAAGTTGTGGTATATGAATGTAATGGAATACTATGCTATAAGAAATGGGGAAGATACAGACTTCATAATAACCTGGAAAAACCTACATGACATAATGTTGAATGAGTGGAGCAGAAACAGAAGAACATTATACAGAACCACAGATATATTGATTCTGTGATGACTAATCTTGATAGATTTGGCTCTTGTCAGCAATACAAGGTTTAAACACAACTCCAAAGGACTCATGATGGAGAGAGCCATCTACATCCAGAGAAAGAACTATGGAGTCTGAATGCAGATTGAGGCAAACTATTTGCTCTCCTTTTTTTACTTTTGTTTTTTTAAATTTTGTTTCTTCTTCCTCACGATTCATTCCATTGGTCATAATTCTTCTTTACAACTTGATTATTGTATAAATAAGTTCAATGCAAAATTATACATAGAAGATATATTGGATTCCATGCCATCTTGGGCAGGACTGTGGAGGGGGGAAAGAAAATCTGGAACTCAAAATCATGCAGAACTGAGTATTGTAAACTAAAAATAAAAAATCTTAATTTAATAAAAAAAAGAGAAAAGAAAACAAAGGACAAACACAACAGCAACAATATTTAACATTTGGCATGGCAAAACTAATTTGGTCACATTATGATGTTCACATTCAGTCTATCTTTTCCCCTCAAAACAGTGTGCCAATATTGGCTATGTCTTGTGGAATACCATCCCTATGTGACTGATCTTGGGGAAGATCAGTCTTAATCTAAGTCTTAATCTTAATCTATAGTCTGTGACTTTTTAAAAAAGTATTTTGATAATTGTATTTCAACATATTTGGTTTTGTTTGTAATTCTATGTATGTGTGTGTATTTAGAAAAAAAAATATTTTGAGAAGGAGTCTATAGGCTACATCAGACTGCCAAAGCACACCATTGTTCCCATATTAAAAAAAAAAAAAGATAAGAACCCTTGCCCTAGTGGGATGAATTCTTGACTATGCATTTCCATCAAGAGTACTTATCTCTGTTTGGCTCTCAGGCAAATCTAGATTTCCATTCTTAGCTTTTTTTTTTTTTTGGTCTTTTCTGTCCTATTTCCCAAGCCCAGCTCTAGCACAGTTACTTTTGTATAATTTTGAAAATTAGAAAACTAAAAGTGATTCTGTTAAGATATAGCAATATAAACTAATAAAATATAATACTTTAGGCACTATGTGTCTGCTTGTTTGCAAAGTACTTTACATAATTATCTCATTTGAGCCTTACAGCTACCATCTGAAATAAACACTATAGGCATTATCTCCATTTTGCAGATGAGAATACTGAATCTCAGAGAGATGCACTGAATATTAGAACTACAAAAGTTGTTACAAATGATCTAATCCTACATTCACATTTATCATAGGAGAAAAATGAGTCTCAGAGAGATGAAAAGTCCTGCCTTAGGACATACAGTGAGTTAATGGCAAAATGGGGTGGAAAGAAAGCTTCAGACTCTCAGGTGTATGCTCACTCTGAGTCCAGAACAAAACTAGAAAACAGTGCTATAAGATACCTTTCAAGATAATTGAGCTTATTTACCTCCAAAACATGTCCAGTTCACAGCTGGTGGACCCAGGTTTCTTGACAAATCTTGATAAAAGCTTTTGACAGATACTTGAATGAGATATCTAGTGTAAGAATGAAGGCCACTCAGTTCCACTCTATTGTCCTGGTTCTCCTTCAGGAAAATTATTAAGTAGACAGTATTGAAGGTGGTCTCTCCAAAAATTACATTTGCCACAGGCATTAAACATCAATTGAATTATAGTGTATATTAAAGATCATGATGCTTTTAGTGAAAGCCTTCATTTTTAAAATTTCTGCACTCCTTTAATGTATTTTTATAAGAGTGATAGATTCTCTTTTTCTCAAGGTAATGGAAGTACAAATCTTAAACAAAACACTGTTATGGTAATAAATAAGAAGAAAAGAAAATCACTCAGTGGATTATGAAGTAGATGATCACCTACCTAATACAGTAAGTCTTGACATTTCATTAATGTTATTGAAATTGATTAAAAATGTCAGCACTGTAGCTACTGAGAAGGCCTCATAGTACAGATATATATTAAATAAAACAAAACAAACCAACAAACAAAACACATGGAGTAGAAGAGACATTAGACATGGCAGAAATTCTCGTTTTCCTCAATATTTAGAAGACAAAGAGTTCACTTTCTTCTTTTACTTCTAAAAGAGGATATGAACATATTTCTTACTGAATAGTTCAAAGAGATTTTTTTTCATCGATTACTCATTTCAGCTCTTGATTTTCTAGATAACATGAATCACATTTTTCTGTTAATTTCCATAAAGCTAAAGCCATTTAAAATCTAACAAAGAGAAGAGTATCTTGGCAGGTTTTCCATGTATAGGAGAAACTGTGGTTCTTTTAGCTCTTAAGGAGCCATCAAAAATAAGTTGAAAAAATTCACTGTAGAAAGTTCTTTTACTTCAGAAAAGGAATATAGTCATTTTGAGTTAGGTAATCCTCCTAAATACTGGTGTCTTGAGAGGTGACAGTAACCCTAGATATAATACTAGTACTAGTATTACTAGTTTTCTAGTACTTCTTTTATAGAGAGTTACCTCTAAGGAAAGAGGTTTTTTAAATTTCAAACATTTTGAAAGAAGTTGTAAATAATATCATCCTCTTTCACAGGAGATGGAAAGAACAATTATGAATGTACACCAGAAGCCACAAAGAGATCATTTAGCTTGAATTTTTTGGCAACTTCATTTCTAGAAAGTAATCCATCTACAACAGGTTTCTTTTAATTAAATGTTGCTTTAACATTTCCTCTGGCAATGGGAATACAAAGTACATATTTTCCAACTAAGTTAGTTGATTTCATTTTATTTTTCCTCTTAAATCCTACAGGGTGCTTGTGCAAGCACACAAAATATAACTTGGCAATTGGGAGGTTAAAGAACACATTACTCCATGCTGTTAAGCAGAAAAGAAAAATAAACTGGGTGAGGAGGGAGTAGGGCCATGGGGTGGAGGGTAAGTTGGTCCATCCAGGAACTTGAACATTTTCTGGGAGGCTTCCAGGAGTTCATTCTAGTAGCATCTAGAATAAAATCGTATTTGGGAGCCCTGGCATTTCATTTTCCACTCTATGGTAGGAGAATAGTAGCAGCTGCTGCTTTATAGTTACATTTAGTAGTTATAGATTCCTTTGTATACAACATCTCAATGATACCCAGAGAAGTGGGAAGGTAAATTACTATCCCTCATTTTGCAGATGAGGAAACAGAAACATCTCAGTGAGATCTCAGGTGCCTTGGTCAGTGTCCTTCAGCTACTAAATGGCTTGATGAGGATCATGGATCAAGATCACGGATTGAGAACTGTAAGGCACCTGATTGGTCATTTAGCCCAACTTCCTCATTTTGGAAATGAGAAAATTGAGGAGCAGAGAGGTTACATAGATTGCCGAAGGATACACACACAGTCAATGAAAGAATTGGAATTTAAACTTGAGGGCTTGGGAATCCAGGGCTTTTCCTATTGCCTTAGCATTACTTGAACCATTGCTGTCTACTGTACACTGTATCTCAGGCAATAGGAGAAAAATGACCCCTAAAATATATAATATTACTTTTGTAGGGTAGCTCAATTTTAGTGAACAAAATGTTAAACCTACTGGGATGATAAACTGTCTAGAGTCTAGAGTCAATATAGTCTTATTGCTTTATGCAGGAAAAGAACAAAAACTCACAGAACAAAACATCTGTGCAACACAAGATAAGCATAAAACATAGTATCACAAATGTTAAAAGTTTTAGCAGTAAATTTTTAGCTTTTTAACCCTTAATATATTTGAATCATCTCTCTATCTTGTTTGTATTTACAAATATGTTTTACATAAACAATGAAGATACCATATGTTCTTTACCTGTATAGTACATTCCATCCCATGGGAACATGTAGCATTTGATTCACTATCTTGCAGTTCTCCATAATGTACTACATATGTGACAGTAGGTCTGCTTACATGAAAACACTGTGCCAGGTACTCTACTGGAGGAATATTCAGAATCAAACTCGAGTGTGTCTTATTGACCACTTGAACTGTATTTGTATATGGTCTTGGAATCAAGCACTCACGTTCTAGTACAGACAAAACACAACAAAAATATTGAATATGTGATTTTTAAAAGTCTCTGATCTGCATATAATAAAAATGTATTGTAATCTGAACATTTTACTTTGAACAGTTGGAATTGCTTTTTGTAACATTGTGTTTCATTCAAGTTGTTGTTTAGTAAATGTTGAATTTCTTCATTTTATTTTTGCCCATTTATGATCTTAAAATGAGTGCCTTTTTACAGCTCTTCCTGTACAAATAATATGAGAACACTCCTGTTCCTCTTTCCTTTTTACTAAACTAACTGAAAACTTGATATATAGGGAGAAAAAATCAATCAACAATTATTTAATGAGTATTTACTATTTACCACATCCTAGGTGCAGTTCTGCATACAAAAAGTTGACAAGCCACACTATTTCTATGGACAATAAGGACAAAGTTCTTGATCTGAGAAAAAATATCATGCTGAAGAATTTTGAAGCTACTGTTATATAGATGAGTCTTACTATGTAAGGCTCAAAACTAGGACAAATAGTTGAGAACTAACCATTAGTTAAAGGAGTTTTTAAGCAGGGAGATAATATAATTAATATTCAATTATAATTAAATACAAAATATAATAATGATAAATATATTTAATATTAATGTTTGGAATATTAATTTTCAAGTGGTATTTAAAACAGACCCTGAGGAATACTGACTTGCCTAGACTTTTCTTTCTTGGATACACAGACACACACATTTTATATACATGTATGTATATATATGTATATATAAGTACATGTATATGTATGCACACATACATGCGCACACACATATATATGTATATGTGCATATACACAAATATTCAGTTATTTTGCAGTTGTGTCTGAGTCTTTGTGATCCCGCTTGGGGTTTTCTCGGCAAAACAACTGGAGAGATTTACCATTTTCTTTTCCAGCTGGAATATGAGGCAAAGAGGGTTAAGTGATTTGCCCAGGATCATACAGATAACAAGTGTGTCGAGCCAGACTTGAACTCAGAAAAGATGTCTTCCAAACTGGAGGCCCAGCACTGTGCCAGCTAGCTGCCCCATACACAAATATACATATGCGCATCTACAGAGATGTATATGTATATACACACACATATACTCATTTATACAATTATGATGACCTTAATGTTAGGTCTTATTTCTATGTGTCAAATAATAATCTATTCCTCTATTGAAAAATATTGCTTGTGTTTCAAAGGCACATTACTTATAAGTAATATCTTGACAAAAAACAAGAAAAATGAAAGGTATCTGAGAAACTTTGAAGAAAAATAAATAGAACAGAAAAGTCACATGTCATTGAATTTTATTTTACCTGGGTATGACTGTAAATTGTCATTGTAAGCAATCATCCTAACAACACAAGGTAATTCAGTTTGAGATAAAATAGATCCAACAAGCTTATCTGTTCTGAATATCTTTGTGTTTCTTTCAGTTGGTTGTATCCAATATAGAGCTCTGTTGTCCACACTCAGGGACTTGATTCTGAAACCTGGAAAAGGTAATACTATATGTTATATATTATATTGATCAACTGTTAGTTCGTTAACATAATGGTATGGTAGGCAAATTCCAGAGAACAAAGGGATACTGATAAGGGAAATTAGTTCTTAGATTATGGGACACCTCCCTCAATAAATCAATAGACATTTATTAAGTATGTGCTAGGCATTGTATTAATCACTGGAAATTCAAGGACAAAAAATGAAACAAGTCCCTCTCCTCAATGAGATTATATCATATGATAGGTAAGACAACAGATACACATATAAGCATGTACCAAATTTATACAAAATAAACAGAAGATAATTTGAGGAGGAGTATAGATAGCTAAGTGGTACAGTAGGTAGAGCATTGGACCTGGAATCAGGAAGACTTGCATTCAAATCTGGCCTCAGAGCCTGAGCAAGTCAATTAGCCCTATTTGCCTAAGTTTCCTCATCTGTGAAATGAGCTGGAGAAGGAAATGGTAAACCAGTATCTTTGCCAAGAAAACCCCAAATGGGGTCATGAAGAGTCTGACATAACTAAACAACAACAATTTGGAGAAAAGGATGCACTAAAAGCTAGGAGAATCAGAAAAGCCCTTATATAATGAATGAGAAATTCTAGAGAATCCCAAGAACTATCAAACCTTTGAGTATTTTTTCCAACTTATAACAGTCTTCCAGGTGCCAGGTTTCTCTCTACAGTTTTCACTTTTCCTATGCTCTTTTAATTCTTCTAATTACACTAGAGGAAAATTCTTGATTAGGTGGTGATAGTCTTTAAAATGTTCTAATCTATCTTTTCATAAGGTCATTAGCAGGCTGGAGTATCTCCAAGATACTGAACAGTCAATTTTTAAAATCACTTATCCCAAATCTGCAAATCAGCACACTGTTGCTTATTTGAGAATAATCTATAAAGGAGTGAGAAACTGCTCCCACATGGCTCAGTGCTGGACTCAGCATCAGGAAGACCTTAGTACAAATCATGCTATTTGACTCTAGACAACTCACTTAAACACTATGGCCTCAGTTTCCCCATCTATAAATAGGAATTTTAATAGTACGTATTTCACAGGGTTACTGTGAGAATTAAACTATGAAACAGTAGAATAACTTGAGCTATATAAATAGCAAACTGAAAATATTTGTGGGTTTTTTTTTGTTTTGTTTTCTCCAAATAGAGCAAAAACTCTCTAATAGCTCTCTCCTACTGGGCTTGTGGTATGGGGTGGGAGAAGCTTACGTGTTTAATCAAAATAAGCTAGCAAGGTGCTTAAAAAATTATAAAAGTCTAGGAATCTGGCTTCTCCTAAGGCACCTAAAAATGAGGATAGAGAATGTTTAGATTAACTACTTTCCTAGTAGGATGTAAATACCTAAGAACAAAGACTTTTTTTCTGTGATTCTCAATTAGTTCTTTTGGGAATGGTTGAAATCTATACTTGTGATGCATGTAAATACCCATTCCCAGGTCATAAAACTAAGAATTTTAGAACAGGAATTCAAGCAGTATAAAGCTTTTATTTTATGGAAGAAACTATGGTTCAATCAAGTTAAGTGCCTTGCCCAAGGTTACAGAGTTAGTTGCTAACAAAACTAGGCATTAGGTGACGTTTTTTGATTCCTAGTCCATCATTCTTTCCACTTTGTGAAATTTTTACAAATTTCAAACATGTTATATTGTGCTTGAAATGTTTTAACTTCATTTTATGTTATCAAGGGATGGATGCAAAATACAGAATCATACCATAGGGAAAATATATATATTATAGATATATTATAATATATCATAAAATATATACATTATATATGTACACATACATCTGTATTTATATCTATATATTACCACTGAGTTTAAGTGTAACTTTGGGGCTATTTAGTAATGTAGCTGAAAAAATATTATAGTAATAGTTACCAAGTCCATTCACCTCAATTTGTCAATATCTATGACCTTAGACATGTGTCTGACTGAGAATTACAAAAATGCAATAAAGTATTTTTCATCTTGAGATTACTTGTTATTAGGGCCCTGTAAAACTTTAAGTGATATGTCTGAAATGGTTTTAACCAAGTAAAATTTATAGCTCTTAGCTCATCAGTCTTTTTTCACTTCAACATGGGATACTGGGCTGGAACAAGAGTTTTCATTCTATTCCATTCAATAAACATTTATTATGCAACTACTATGTGCTAAGCACTGGGGATACAAGAAAAGACAAAAGACAGTCCATGTCCTAAAGGAGCTTAAGGTCTAATGGGGGAGAGAACATGAAAACAAATATCTGTAAACAAATATATCCAAAGCAAGTTACATGCAAGGTCAATAGGAAGTAATTACAGGGGGAAGTCACAGGAATTAATTCGGAGGTGGAATTTTAGTTGGTATTTAAAAGAAGCCAGTGGGGCAGTGGTCTGAATGAAGGAGGGAGAGCATTCCAGGCATGGGAGACACAGAAAGAGAGAGGGAGAGAGAGAGAGAGAGAGAGAGAGAGAGAGACAGACAGACAGACAGACAGACAGACAGACAGACATACAGACAGACAGTGCCCAGACCTGAGACATGAAGTTTCTTATTAGTGAGACAGCCAGGAGGCGGTATCGTTAGACAAAAGAATATGTGTCAGGGAAAAAGGTGTAAGAAGACTGGAAAGGTAATAGGAGGCTAGGTTATAAAGAGTTTTGAATGCCTAATAGAAAGCCATTGGAGTTTAATAAAGAGGGTATGTGTGTGTGTGCATGTGTGTGTGTGTGTGTGTGTGCGCACATGTGTGTGACATGATCTGACTTGTGTTTTAAGAAAATTGCTTTAGTGGCTGATTGAAGTGGGGAGAGACTTGAGCCAGGCAGACCCATGAGTCGTCTATTGCAATAATCATATCATGAGGTGATGAAGGCTTGCATCAGATGTAGTCAGGAGATGTGGGAAAGGTAAAATTGGCATGCCTGAGCAATAGCTTTGATATGAGACCTTAGATAGAGGGAGAGAGATAGGAGAGGGGAATTAGAGTAAGAGATAGTGAGGAATCCAGGATCATTCCGAGGTTGCAAGCCTCTTAAGGCTGGGAGGATGATGTTAACATCTACAATAAGAGGGAAGGAGAGGGGGAAAATAATGAGTTCTGTTTTGCACATATTTAGTTTAAGATGGTACTGGACATCCAGTTCAAGATGTCCAAAAGGCAGTTGGAGATGTGAGATCAGGTGTGAGCAGAGAGATTGGAGCAGGAAAAGATTTGAGAATCATCAGCATGAAGATGATAATTAAATCCAGGGAACTGATGAGATTATCAAATGAAATAGTATAGGAGAGGAGGAGAGGATTCAAGACAGAACCACTAGGGACATCTACAGTAGAGATGGGCAGATAGAAAGAAGGAAAACCAGGAGAGAGTGCTATCCTGAAAGCCTGCAAAGAAAAGAGTGTGAAGGAGAAGAGAGAAAAGAGAATGATAGATAATGCCAAAGGCTGCAGAGACGTCAAGGAGAATGAGAATTGAGAAAAGGCCACTGGATTGGGCAGTTAAGAGATCATTAGTAACTTTTAGAACAGTTTCTGTGGAATGATTAAGGAGAAAACCTATTGTACACAGCCTTTTAACAGCATTTAGCTACAACTTGAATAAAAGAAATAGGATAATACCAGGGTTGGAAGGATCGAATGCGAGGTTTTTTTTTTTTTCAGGATAAAGGTGACATGGGTACGTTTGTAGACAGTAAGAAATGAGCCAGTTTTATATGTATATCATTGACTATATACTGAAAGAATTTCAGAATCACGGAATATTAGTTAGAAAGGGACCACAATAGCCATCTAGTTCAACCTATTCTTGCAAGGAATTATTGCTTAAAAAGCTTTTTGTTGATATTTAATTTGCTTCTTTGCTACTTTCACCCAATGTCTGAAATTCTGCCCATTGAGGCTAAAGAAGAAAGTCTAATCCTTCTTAGAGCCACCGGACAACCTTCCACATACTTAAACACAGCTAACACCCTCCAGAATCTTTTACTCACCAGGCTAATTACTTCTAGTTCCTTTAAATGATCTGTATACGACATGGATTGAAAGTCCAACTCTAATGGCTGCTCTCCTCCAGATATCCGGTGGCTCAAAATTATGATGCATTTAACATTTTAGAATATCTTAGACAGTTAGAAATTGACTCAATTCTAAATTCCTAGGTAAACCTTTGTTAAACATTTATAGAACAAAAACAAAGCAGCCCATTTTTCTTTCTTTTTTCTTTTTTATAAATTTTATTTAATATATTTAGTTTTCAGCATTGATTTTCACAGGAGTTTGAATTACAAATTTTCTCCCCATTTCTACCCTCCCCTCCACTCCAAGATGGCATATATTCTGGTTGCCCTCTTCCCCAGTCTGCCATCCCATCTGTCACCCCCTACCCTCCCATCCCCTTTTCCTTTCCTTTCTTGTAGGGCAAGATAAATTTCTATGCCCCATTGCCTGTATATCTTATTTTCTTGTTGCCTGCAAAAACTTTTTTGTTTTTGTTTTTGAACATCTATTTTTTAAAACTTTGAGTTCCAAATTCTCTCCCCTCTTCCCTTCCCACCCACCCTCCCTAAGAAGTCAAGCAATTCAACATGGGCCCCATGCATATCATTA
>JAQQSZ010012698.1:0-11940 GCA_028646595.1 Phalanger gymnotis | reverse complement strand
TCTCCTTTTCTTTTTTCGAGGGGGGAAGGCAGGGCAGTTGGGGTTAAGTGACTCACCCAAGGTCACCCAACTAGTAAGTATCAAGTGTCTGAGGCTGGATTTGAACTCAGGTCCTCCTGACTCCAGGGCTGGTGCTCCATTCACTGTGCCGCCTAGCTGCCCCAAGTATCTCCTTTTCTTATGGGACAAAACCACTGGATTGATTCACTCCTGGCCTTGGTCATACAGTTCACTGCTCTAAGCTATGCTGGTTCCTGCACCGGCTGGCAGTAGACTTTACTATATATTCCAGTTGGTGGATGTCTCATTGCTCTTTTGACCTTTTGAAATTGAAAGGTCATAATCTGGTCCATTCCATCTTACTTGAAAGCTTCTGAGGAAAGAGCAACCTTTTGTCTGCTTATGTCTTTTGTGTACACTCTTTTTAAGCTCAGTGGCCAATTAGAATGCTTTCTGTTGCTACACAGTAAGCCAAGAAGAAACAAAGGATATGAACATGGAATCTGATTAGAAGGGTAGGTGACCCTCCATCACATTATATATTTCTTAAAGGAGGTCTGTAATGGAGATCGAGGGCCATTCCCTTCTTACACTTGTTAATTTCTTGACAAGGAATAGTTCATTTTATTTTTGTGATCACTGGTATTTGCTATATCCAGTGCCTCCCAAACGTTCTTCATGAATAAAGTATTTGTGGATAATAGAGGCATAAACCTTATGTTAGTAGTCTGTAAGCCTTTGACATTGCATATGGAAATCAAGCTCTTTTCACTCAATATCACAAAATGCATTTGCCAACCCAAGTAATCTTGATACAGTCAGGGTAGCCTTACTATATTTCACTATAGTGGTCTTGAGATAATTACATATCTTCTTGACAGAAGTGAAAGAATCACTATCTGGTCAGCCTAGCCCCCTATGCCTTAAAAAGCCATGCTGACCACTTAGTCAGATGATAGATTAAACGGTTGGCTTTCTGTGCCTCTCAG
The DNA here is from genome assembly GCA_028646595.1 of Phalanger gymnotis. Taxonomy (NCBI): domain Eukaryota; kingdom Metazoa; phylum Chordata; class Mammalia; order Diprotodontia; family Phalangeridae; genus Phalanger; species Phalanger gymnotis. The sequence goes on along the minus strand of JAQQSZ010012698.1, from coordinate 10,951 downwards.
CGCATACCTGCTTGCCATGTCCCTGTAGAGCAATAAGGAAGTATAAAATCAGCGTTGAGGGTAACTAGCCTCCTGTTCGTAGAACGTCATAAAAAATTATGCCCAGACTGCAGGAAGGAAACCAGCAATATCTGCTGAGTTTCCAGACCAGCCCTCTAACCAGGAATACTTTTTTAAAATACACGTATTGAGTTTTTTGTGTTTTTACATCAGTAATTTCCAAATATTTTTCCTTCACACACTTTAAATACCCTCCCTTCTAACAAAGAAAAACAGCTAAGTTGAACTTACAAGCAACTATGTCTGATAGCATTTGCAACATGGCATACCTGTAGTTTCCCGCCTCTACTGAGAGGAAGGAAGTTTGTTTTACCTCATTCTCCAGAACAGATTGTTCATTAAAAGTAAAAGTTCGGCTCCCTTTTGGCAGTGTTTGCATTTCCATTGTTGTAGTTTCTGTATGTGTGCATGTGTGCGTGTGTGCGTGCGTGTGTGTGTTGGGGGGGGGGGTCCTTGACTCTGCAGACTTTATTCTTTATCACTTCATGTAAGTATTGGAATGTATTTTTTTCCCAGAATTCCTCATTTCTTAGTATACAATAATATTCCATTACATTCATACACTGTAATTTGTTCAGCTATTCTATATTGATATTTCTCAGTTTGTTTACTTTCCCCCTCTTTTACAGATTGTTGCTGCATATTAAAAAAAGTGGGCTCTTTCTGTTTTTGGTCTCCCAGTTAATGATGCTATGCCAAGTAGTGAGATCATGAGGTCAAAAAGTATGAACAATTCAGAGATTTTTCTTGTATTATTCCAAAGGTTTGGGGTTTTTTTTTGGGGGGGGGGAAATAATCTTCGTGAAACACTAAACTCTCATAGGGTCAGGGATGCCCAAAACAGATTTTATGAGTTCCTTCTGAACTTCACTGTCAGAAGCATCGCTTTCTGTGTCCACCTTTAACCAATCATCAGGGATATGCAAGGTTCACAATAATTTACAATGTAAGAAACACTGCATTTGGAGTTAGACCTAGATTTGATCACCTTTGCTATTTATCAGATGGGTGACCTTACACTGGTAAGTAGTAGTAAAGCTCTGATTCAAAGCCCCTCAATGGGCCTCACTTTTCTTACCCATAAAAGCGGAACTTTTGATATTCTCTATCAGCTCTAAATTTTATGATGCCACGAACTCTTTATGACAATTCACCTATATAGCACTTTATATGTATCACACTATATAGCACATTTATATTGCACTTTAAGGTATAAGTCATCTTTTGCTTATTTAAGAAAGAAGGAAATTAGGGCCCTTAAGAAAAGGCATGTTTAGAATGGGCAATTTACATGGCGAGGGGAGTGTCTGAGTGGAAGCCGAATCTAGGCCTCGTGACTCCAAATCCGTGATTTATCTAATATACCACAGGGCGTTTTTTTACTTTTTAGCAAAATAAAGGGAAACTAAAGAACAGATTGAGTACTTAGGCTACTGATCCATTAGTACTTAAGAATAATTACCAGAATCAGAAGACCTGGTAGAGAGCTTCAGCCCCTATGTTTACCAGATGTGTGTCCGCTGGCAAGTCACTTCAGTTTATCCTTGGTTTCTTCATCTAGAAGATAAAGATAATGCTTGTACCTAAGAGCAGAATGGTGTAAGAAATAAAGTTAGAGTTTAGAAGACCTGGGTACAAATCCTAACTTTGTAATAACGGGCAAAACACTCGATCTCTCTGAGTCTCTGGCAATTGTCTAAGACTTATCTATTGCGTAAATAAACCAATTGCCATCTTTGACATGATACTTGGACTACCTACTTTCTGCCTCACATGGGTATTGAAAGGAAGGGTTCGTAACACTTAAAGTTCTGTGGTAAGCTATTGGTATTCCTGTGCAGCCCTATGGGTTGTTATTAACTTTTAGTAACCTTTGCAACCTTTGGGCTGTTCTTAGCTATTAGTAATACCCTAAGCATGTGAAGACTTCCCCCTACAGAATGGACAGATGAGAACAATTTGTTCCACTGGCCATGAAAGTGACTGAAGCAGGTGCTGTGGATTTGTTAGAGGTTGGTCAAACATCAAAAGTCATCTGCTACATCCTGGCCCTGACTTTTGTCTTGACGCTGGACTTCGATGACTCTGGAAGAGAGAGTGAGGATGACAATTTTGTGTAGCTCTGCCTCATTTAAATCCAAGTCAAGACTTCACCTGGTGATGTTATTGGTCCTCTTTGAAAACAAAGGATGAACTGCAATGACAATAACAAGCAACTCCGTGTAACCTTACGGGCTGTTATTAGCTGTTAGTAACTCTGTACAACCTTGTGGGCCATTAGTAGCTATTAGTAATCCTGTGCAATAACTTTCTTCTAAATTTTCACTCTTTGCAGTTTGACTTTGACACTGAACTCCTCAAAGATTTGAGAAGCTTTTCAAGAATCCATCCCTTTTTATTAAGGGAATTTGTTCTGCTAAGTTTGGATTCAGTCAAAGGCCCTCACTTGTAGACCTAGAGGGCCACATGTGGCCTTGAGGCCACAGGGCCCCACCTCTGGTCCATCCTATTTCATCTTTAGGATGGAGTAATAATATGGATCTTGAGAAGCTAGCCATTCTTTTTCTTTTTCATGTGGGTGACCCCTAACTGCAAAGGATTCACCAGACACTCCAATCACCAAGCTTTTATTAATCACCTGTCAGGTGCCAGGCACAAGGCTAATGCTAGGGATATAAAGCTAAAATTGAAACATTCATGTCCCTCAGGGTGTTTGCATTCTATCAGTTATTCTTAAAGTATGTACAAAAGAGAAGTATAAGATAATTTGGGGGAGTGGCACATCTTCTAGGGTGAATACATAATCTAGCACCCAGGCAGAATCCATTGGTTCTCCCACCTCACCAAATGGTCAGGTCACTCCTATTCCTTTTAGAGGGGTTTGTTCAAAGTCTTTCTGACCATAGCACAAGGCATCCTCAACAGTGTTCTTAATACTTCCATGGCCAAGTCAAATTTAAGGAAGGTACAGGGCACAGCATAGGCTTCATGAACACAGCCACTTCCACTGGTGTAAGACTCCACTAGGATTCATCCAACTGGACACCCATAGTCTTGAATTCAGTCATGAGAAGGAATAATGAAGGTCCATCCAGAATGCTAACATCTAGAGTGATAGTGCCAAACTCAAATAGGAAGTAGGGCCACTAATCTATACATGAGGATACCATCAGGATGCATATTGACTTAGTTGTAGAATGCAATGTTATCTGTGTTTTACTGTTTTTTTTTTTGTTAAACTATTTCCCAATTGCATGTTAATCTGGTTCAGGCCACACTCAAGGGGTTTGTGGGTGCCATGTTTGACACCTCTGAACTAGAGGGCAGTGTGACAGTGGAGACCGAAGAAAACATATATTTCTGTTGCGTCTCTATTAAACAGGACTGCCACTTGACCAAAACGTTAAGTTGGTATTATGATTTCCTTAGGTCCTATTTGGCCATTTGCTGTAATCTGAGGGTTTGGAACACTGGGGAGGAAACATGGCTCCCATATCTCTCCTGTCTTCCTTCCCGGGATGGTATTGGATGGAGTGCTTGCTAAGGAGGTGTGTAGAAGTTGATCAGTAGTACCAAAGAGAAAAGAGGCTTATCAGTACTTGAAACATAGAATTTTAGGGTCAAAACCTTAGAAATTATCTAGTTCAACTTTAAAGCAATTGTCTAGTCAATTCTGTTGATTCATGCGCGGACAAATAATAGTGTCACAAAGGGCCAAAATCTAGCATCTCTAGGGATTATGAAGTCCTAGGCAGAAGCTTGCAGGTAGAATAATTATATGACAATGATAATTATTAATATTGATTAAAAGGGCTTTAGAAGAGAAAGGTAGATAGATGTGAACAGCTAACATTGGAGAATAAATGTTTATTTCTTCCATTGTTATCAATAACTTTAATGACTTTATTGATGACATGCTTATAGAATTTGCTGAAGATGTAAACAAAAAGAGATAGCTAATATGCTGGCTGACAACACTGGGATTCAGTCGTTGATTTATGGAATAGAATGATGGGCTAAGACTAAAATGTTGGAATTTATTAGGAATTAAATATAAAGCCCTAACATCTCGTCATTTTTGTTGTTGTTTTATTTTGTTCTAAGTTGAAGTACAGGATGAGGGAAATGTGGCTACAAAGCAGCTTGTCTGGGGAAAAAAAGATCTTGGGGTTATAGCAGACCATAAGCTTGATCGGCATCAGCAAAGTGTGAGTAGCTGCCAAATCAGCTAATGCAAAATTTGGGCCATTTTAATAGATCTTTAACAGATCTCAGATGTTCCTGAGCAAGGCAGTGTTGTGCTCTGTCCTGGCCAGACTGTATCTGGAAAATTGTGATTTATTCTGGGACCCATATTTTAGAAAGGACACGGATGTGATTCAATGCACCAATAACCAGATGACAAGAAGACTTGAACAAGGTTTTGTGCCTTAGTGTATTTTCTGTCTTAATGCCAATCACATCCTAACCTCCTTAAGTTTTAGACAGAAGACCCAAGTTCCAATATGAGTTCAGTTACTTAAGTCATGACGTAGCCTTGGGCAAGTCACTAAAACTCTACCTGAGGAGATGATCTAAATAATCTCTTGGGATCCCTTCCTGCTCAGATTCCATGAAACTTAATATAGATGGCTTAAGAGTTACTGTGGCTGGAAAAAAAATCACTCTGGGGCTAACCTGCTGATGATCCTTTCCTTAAGAATTACCTACCAAAATGATCCATCCAATTTTCGTGATTCTCTAGCTAGCTCAGAAACAATTATTAGACTGCTTTAACCACCCCCTGCTTGAAAAAGAACGCTTGGGAACCTCATGAAATAGATACCAATCTCTAATTGGATTTGCCAACAAAATGCCTTGGCCATATTAGGCACATTTTTCCAGGTGGTAAAAGTTAAATATTCACAGTAGATAACCTTAAATGTTAAATCTTCCCCTAACTCAGGCAGGCCTTTATAGCAATCTAGTTTCAGCCCATGCCTAGGGCTGTGACTGAAGGTAAATACTGCCAAAATCCTCTAGTGAGCAAATCAGCCTTCGTGCAGCACCTGGTCTAGGACTCGCCAAGCTTTATCCTACTCAGTCTCACATATGTAGAACCATGCCAAAAGCTTCTTGGGAGATAATCTTGACTAGTATTCACTCAGGAACAAGTCTAAATAGATTGTCGCTTAATCTAAGAAACCTGTGCAGTAAGTAGCCTCTCTCTAGGTTCACACTCAAATTGGAGCTAAGATCCTATTAGAACAGTAAACTTGATAGTGATGTATGGGTCTAATTTTCTTCATGAAAGCAGTGGTACAATGTGTTGCATATTCATATGCTTAAAATTTAATTCTGTTCTGTCTAAAACATTAACTCCTCTTTTAAAGAACACATTGCAGGTTTTTGTGTGTATGTGTTTTTATTTTGTTTTGTACTAACAGGTTTGCAGTGCCCACTGATGAAAAGTAATGGCATCCTGACCTGTCAGCGACTGGTTTGTTTCAGTGGGCCCTTAACCTTGGGTGAATAAGATCGGGTAATGCTGGGTGAATAAAAGGTACAAAGTGTCATATTGTGATGTTTACAGCTAAAAATAAACCCTAAATGGTTCCCAGGATAACAAATGACTTGCCAGTGTATTCCTGCATCTAGTTCAATGTGAGTGAAAATAATCCATTGTGATGATTGGGTTCATTGTAAATTTAGACATATCTGTTAGCCTCCGACTGGTAATGGAAACACGCTGCCCTCTGAATTGGCTCTTGTGACTACTGGGTTTAATGACTGTTCTCCACAACTAGGGAATGGGGGAACTAAACACTTTGTTAGTTAAGACTCTGAGATGGTTACCCTAGCCCCCCGGCCATATTCAGAACCACCCCTTTGCTTCCTCACTTCCTAGAATCATTCCAGTTAGAAGGGGGTCACAGAAGCCTTCTAGGTTAATCTGTAACCAAACCAAAATCCCTTGGATAACACAGCCAGCAAGTGGTCATCCAGTCTATGCTCAAAGACCTTCAGTGAGGAGGAAGAAACCGCTTAATCCTGGGCCAGCCATTTCACTTTGGCATAGTTCAAATTACCAGGAAGATTTTTTTCTTATATTGAGTCTAAATCTTCTTCACTGAAATGTCTATCAGTTGTTCCTAATTCTGCCCTTTGTGTACCAAGCTGGACACATCTAATCTTCCTTCCTCCTGAGGATACTTCAAGACAATATTATTGGCCAGGCACTGTGATAAAACAGCTGCCATGTTTCTCTTCTTTCCTTCTGATCAAACACTTTTTTTTTCCTTTTTTCTTTTTTTTTTTGCAGGGGGGAAGGCAGGGCAATTGGGGTTAAGTGACTTGCCCAAGGTCACAAAGCTAGTAAGTGTGCCAAGTGTCTGAGATCAGATTTGAACTCAGATCCTCCTGACTCCAGAGCCAGTGCTGTATTCACTGCGCCAACTAGCTGGCCCATGATCAAACATTCTTAACCCCTTTTACCGATCCAATGGCGTAAACCTCTCTTTAAAGGCCGAGTAGCCCCAAGCAACTATGCCAGGTGCTGGGAATAGAAGACAAAATGAAAAAAAAAAACTTTTCTCTGCATTCAAGGAGTTTATATTCTACTGGTAGAATACAGCTTGTAATCAGGTGAGTATCAACACAATATGATGAGTTAATAAGCACTTATGAAGGAAGATAGGAATTCTTAGAAACAGTGGTAAGGAGAGCCAGTCCAGGAATGGGGAACAGCCAGTACAAAGGTACAGGGAGGGGTGGAAGATGAATTAGTGACTTTGGCTCCTCCTTCTGTTTCCCAATTGTCATAAGGTATGATCCTCTAGCCCCTCTACATCACTGTCACCTTCCTCTGGATTTTTTTTTCTGAATTATCAATTAGGTTATTCTTCCTGAACGCAATGCTCCACATATGATCTGGCCAAACAGATACAATGAAGCAATCTTTTCCCTAGTTTTGGGTATTAAACATCAAGGCAGGTTAAGATTGAATTGTGGTTTATTTTTGTTTTGGGTTTTGGGGCCATTATGTTTTCCACTGTTTTTCCAGTCCGTGAAGGGACATTTTTTTAAAAAAAAATGATATTTTATTATTTTCTCACTTGCATGTAAAAATAATTTCTAGCATTTGTTTTTAAAAATCTTGAGTTCCAAATTCTCTTCTTCCCCCCTCCCTGAGACAGTAAGCAATTTTATATAGGTTATACATGCACAGTCATGCAAAACATATTTCCATATTCAAGTTGTAACAGAAAACAAACAAAAAACTCTTAAATAAAGTGAAAAATAGTATGCTTTGATCTGTATTCAGACTCTATTGGTTCTTTCTCTGGAGAGGAATACCATTTTTCATCATGCGTCTTTTGGAATTGTCTTGGATCATTGTATTGCTGGGAATAATTAAATCATTCATGGTTGTTCATCATATAATGTTACCATGTACAATGTTATTACTGCATATGATGTGTACAATAATGTACAATAGATATATTATTGAAAATTACTAGAAATTCAGAAAACATTTCCTGGTCAGGAAACACAATTTATAAACACACAAAGTAACTAGGTAAAATTACTTTGAAAAATTTAAAGATACTACCCACATAGGCAATGGTTTTTGTCTTTAAGACAATGTATTTTCATTTTTAGAAGACTGTTAGAAAATATTTCAAAAACAAAGGGGAAAATGAGCATTTTTCTTTGGCCACGTTCGTCAGCTGTTATTGAACTTTCTGGGAACTGTCACTTTAACTTACAGTGCTAAAAAGAGAATGTTCTTCTGGTTCTGCTCACTTTACTTTATATGAATTCATATAAGTCCAGGTTTTTCTGAAATCATCCTGCTTGTCATTTCTTACAGCATAATAGTATTCCATTACAATCATATACCACAACTTGTTCAGCCGTTCCCCAATTGATAGGCATCCACTGTTTCCAATTCTTTGCTGCTACAAAAAAAGAACTTCTATAAATATTTTTGTATAACTAGGTCCTTTTCCCTAAAAAGAGAATCTTTTTTTAGATGAACTGTACATTCATATTATCATGAAGTTAAGTTTTTGAACCCAAACTTAAGACTTTACATTTATCTCTACTGAATTCTACTGAATTTCCTTCAACGCGTTGCTGCTCCTCCTCCCCATTCTTTTCCTAACAAAATGCATTGGTTGTCAGTATATCAGTGTGGTGACAAAAAAGATGCAGGATGTGTTAGAACCAGTTTTGGATATCTTCCATGGCTTTGTCAACCTTGGTGATGACTCCTGAGACCGCTTTGTGCACGAAATCCCTTTCTGTCAGATTCTCTTCAGCTGTGTCACTTGTAAAAGCATGCCCTGCTTCCAGACAGCTGGGTAAGCTTCACCATGAGAATCTCTCTAAATCATCTTCCTTGACCTCATTAAAACTACCTCATTGTGAAACCGTGCGGTGTTTTGGATTTGAGGCATATCAGGTTCATAGCTGAGGAAATCAGTTTTACATTCAGGCCGTGGCTATTTCTACACAAATCATTTGGTTATTAGTCACTTCCCTTCCATGACCTTTTGCTATCCTTTGTTTTGCATTCATGGCATTATAATGACATCTAAGTCCCTGGCTGGTACCACCTTCACAATCCAGAGCTTTGAGCTGTGAAAAGATATGTTACAGACAGCATGACTATAATAATATGGGAATTCTTCCCCCAGAACTATGGGAGGCACCATAGGAACTGAGCAGTGTCTGTTACCAGGGACTCGGGACTGATTAGGTGCCAGAGATAACTGTTAAATGGTGACAGTACTTGCTTTCCTTAGATGCCTTTTGTACTAACAGTCCTGCTGAACAGCTGGGAGCGTGGGGAGGGGTGGGGGCAGAGGGAGGGAGACATGTCATGTGCAATATGCAAGCCACTCTTTTAGAACATCTTAACTAAGCTGTGCTTTGGGCTTTGAATGCAATCTGATATGCACTTGGCTTTGCTGTGGTCCTTTCTGTTCAGTAAGCAAAAGGTTTTAATTTTAAATTGCGTGTAATTGATTGGAAAGAGTGCCATATCTAGTCAGAGGTTCCAGTCTTGATTATTAATACCTGAACTTATGTGAGATACAACATGTATGTGAAATAGCTAGAGTCCATGCTAAGTATGGGACCATCATCTATACAGGTCACACAAAAGAATTCCAACCTACTCAAAAAGTCATTTATGCCAACCTTTGAAAAGAGGCCAGGATGTTCCTTAAACCAATGGAAAATAAAATAAACTCAACATGTTTAGTGTCACACAAACTATGGGAGAGCTAGAGATTTGGACTCACTCCATCTGTTAGGCTCACTTGCTATGAGCTAAGGTAAAGATCGGACCCTGATCATTCAAAATGAGGAGCATAAGTGATTACTTTCTATGCTACACCTTGGAACCATTGATGAATGTTCATGAACTCGGCAAATCACTTAACATCACTGGGCCTCAGTTTCTTCATTGTTAAAATGAGGAGTTTGGACTTGAGGATGTCTAAGATCCTTTCTGTCTCAAAACGTACTCTAATTCCATTAAATTTCCCACTGCCTTTCCTAAATAAATGAGCAGTTGGCCTTCTGGAGGCAGTGTGGTTTATTAAAAAGAACATTAGGAGTGGGGACACCTGGGGTTTGAACTGTGGGTCCATTACTTAATAGCATATATCTTCTACAACCAAATATTCATGCTTTTGAGAGGTCTAAGTGTTTAGGTTTCAAAGTTAGGGTGTTCTTTCAATGCCAGGCACATGGTTTAATAAATGCTTGCTACTTGTTTGATAAAACATTTTGGAGTTTACAAAGTACTTTCCTCACAACCAATGGTAGGGAGTATGGGATGCTCTCATTTTACATGCAAGGAAACAATCGAGGCTTAGAGTTTACTGACTGTCCTACTGATTTTACTAAATGTTGTCATCAGCACTGCCTTTGGGTCTTCTTACTCTGAGACCAATAGTTTTTCTGCTACGCCCAAGGCCATAATGAAAAGTTGGGAGATAAATGTTGATAGCTTAGCAACCATGAGTTTAATATGCTGTATCTACTGTCCTGATTCCAAGGTATAGGACAGAAAGTAATCACTTATGCTTCAATTCTTGGCCTCTTCCTTTTGGAATGATCAGGGTCTGATCTTTACCTTGGCTCATAGCAAGCCCAACAGACGGAGTAAGTCCAAATCTCCAGCTCTCCTATAGTTTTTGTGACACTAAACATGTTGAGTTCATTTTATTTTCCACTGGTTTAAGGAACATCTGGCCTGTTTTCAAAGGTTGGCATAAATGACTTGTTGAGTAGGATGCAATTCTTTTGTGTAACCTGTATAGATGATGTTGCCATACTTAGCATGGAGTCTTAGCTATTTCACATATACATAGTACTGTTTACATTTTGAGAGATAGGCCTGATGGTAAAATCAGACGGCTTTCAATTTGAGTAATTTGCATTTGTTTACTTCCTACCATTTCTGCTTTGTTCCAGAGGGATGGTATTTTGGGATGGGGGGGGGAACACCTGGAAATTAACTAATTTTAGTGGTCTCACTAAATAACTTTTAGTTATTTATCTCCCCTGTTTAGGACCCTAGAAACACTTTCCCGAGATGTCACCAAAAAAAAAAGTTCTGAGACATAAGCCTACACCCTAGAAAATAACATGCCTGATAAACTAAAATGGCCATAATTCAATGCTAATGGTTTTTTTTTTAATGGAATCAAAAATTCCATTTTGGGAAGGCTGCTGGAGGAGTCGTGGAAGTAATGTTATAAGAAGGTGAGGTGAGGCAGAATGGAATAGCCTACATTTGAACATTAAGACGATGCCTAGGGAATAAGATGAAAGTGTTTAGTAATAATGCAGCCTTTGAGTAAATCATACCCTTCTATCTGAAGCCAGAAACTCA
>JAQQSZ010012697.1:0-11941 GCA_028646595.1 Phalanger gymnotis | reverse complement strand
TCCCTTCCCTTCCCTTCCCTTCCCTTCCCTTCCCTTCCCTTCCCTTCCCTTCCCTTCCCTTCCCTTCCCTTCCCTTCCCTTCCCTTCCCTTCCCTTCCCTTCCCTTCCCTTCCCTTCCCTTCCCTTCCCTTCCTTTCCCTTCCCCAGTACAGCTGACAAAAAGAAGTTTAGATCAGCCCCTATTTTATACAGAAGCCACATATGTACAGAGAAGAGTTGAATGGACCAATGCAGGGATAAAGTATTTGTGTGCCTTAGATAAGGCGTGAAAATCACCTCACTTGACTGCTCCTTATTCTATCTGTGTAGTTCAATCCACATTTATAAAAAAATTATTGTGTAAAACAATTGAGAGGTGGCAATGCTTAGTGGACAGAGGGCTGACCTTAAAAGTCAGGAAGACCTGGGTTCAAGTCCTGCCCCTGACACATACTGCTTGTGTGACCCTGGGCAAATCACTCAACCTAGCAATGTCTCAGACAAACTTCTAAATCTAAAAGAGGGAGTACTTTATTTTTCTATTAGGCCTGACCCCCTTCCTCAAATGTGTGTGTGTGTGTGTGCGTGTGTGTGTAAGGACTGAGTTTATTTATAGGTTTGAAAGACTAGGACATATGTGTATTTATACATTTAAGTGTATGAGTATGCATATGTATACACACACACTTATTTCATATGTTCACTATTGTATCATGTATGTATGTGCACATGTGTATACATATTCATATATATGTAGTGTCATGGTATCCCATAAATCTGGTGTAGTTTTAATAACATATAATTACAGTATATAGTATATGTGATATTATATACATATATGATGATATGTTATAGTACATGAAACATATCTATATAAACTAAGTACCCTATATATATATATAGAATATATGTGAAAATATGTAATATATGGAGATATAAGTACATCTATACAGACATACACAGGACACTACATATGTATGCATGCTTATACACATGATCTTACAAATATACGTGTATATATGTATGTATACATACATGTGCATGTAAATTTTACATGGACACATATTATGAGGGGAAAAATGATAGAGAGATGACTTCAGAGTCATGACATTGCTTTTCAGTCATTTTTCAGTCGGTGTTTTCTTGGCAAAGACGCTAGAATGGTTTGCCTCATCCTTCTCCAGCTCATTTTACAGATGAGGAAACTCAGGCAAACAGGTTAAGTGACTTGCCCAGGGTCACACAGCTAGTAAGCGTCTGAGGCCAGATTTAAACTTAGGTCTTCCTGACTCCAGGCCTGGTGCTCCATATACTGGATCACCTAATTGCCTCCCAGAGTCATGAAGATGGCTTCAGGTTATGACTCTGACAAACACTGGCTGTGTGACCTTGGGTAAGTCATTTAATTTTCCAATGTCTCAGGCAACTCTTTAAGTCTGTAATTTCAGAACAGGTACAGATCTACTTTGGTAGAGAATTTCCTCATACCAACGAAATCATGGGTCAAGATGATAATAAATATTATTTCAGTACCTTTTAAACTTTAAAATACTTTCTAAATGTGAGTTCTTGCTGTGTCCTCTTCTCCTGTTCCACCTTCCCTTGAGTGTCTACCCCTCATATCAACTCATATTTTAGGGAAAGTGATCAGGAAAAAGAAAAGAGTTTGTCTGGATTTGTGAAACAATAAAAGGGGGGCATCCAGAAAGATTATCTCACTGTTCGATTTCGTTAATGAAAGAAATAAATTAACCAAGCTCATTTTTCAGGGAATTCTTGTGTAAACTGGAAATTTTCCAGTCTGTGAGCCCTGGGCTGGGTGCACCCATAAATCACAGCAAGCTCGTTGAGCCAGAGTAGTTCCGTTCTGTGGAGAAGGGGGAAGGAGATGGAGATCGGGAGAGAGAGCATGAGAAAGAGGAGGAGGAAAGAATAAGATGGGTGTGGGGGGGGGGGAGAGGTTTAAAAAAAAACCAGAAAAGAGAAGCTCAGCATATGTTCACCAGGAAAAAAAAAAACCAAAGAAGTAAAGCTGAGATTGGAGGAAGCCACGGACATTCCCCTGCTCTCTCCTTCCTCCCATTCTACTAGGAAAAGAAAATCAGGACTAAAAAAAGACAAACACAGCCACATGGCTCTGGGTGCAGGACTGTCTACAAACAACTGTCTACAACTGTCTACAAACACTGTCTACAAACAACCACCCCCTCAAACCTGGAGAGGGGCCCCAAACAGGTCATTTTTAAATTGAATACAATATTAATTACTACGTGCATCATTAACGGTTTGTGGGATTTGACTAATTAATGTAATAGTTTTTGAGTCACGCTCATTAAATATGAAAATTACGCTGGTGAAAGGTATTGGTTTCATTATTAATCTTGTATGGACAGGATGGGGGTGGGGCCCAGGAAGGGGGATGGACCCCTGACTGCCTCCTCTGACTTGGAAGCCTTCCCATGCCATGTAGCCTTAAGGGAAGCTGAAAAGGGGGAGTGAAGCAAACAAAGAAAAGAGAAAGAAAGTTAGAGGAAAACTCTCCATAGAGTTTAGTGGTCACACAGGTCTCTGAAAATCTAAATTCCTGGGATCCATTTCTGCTCCTTTGCCATGTAAGCAATTCTTAAATCTTGACTAAATTCATTCATTCTATCAACAAATAGGCATTTTTTAAGTACCTATTCCGTGTGACCCTGGGTAAGTCACTTTACCCCAGTTCCTCCTCTGTAAAATGAGCTAGAGAAGGAAAAGACAAACTACTCCAGTATCTTTGGCAAGGACTAGGAGATATGTGTGTTTATACACATAAGTGTATGAGTGTGCATATGTGTGCATATACCCACTTATTTCTCCAGTATCTTATTACTCTAGTATCTTTGCCAAGAAAACCCCAAATGGGGTCACAAAGAGTTAGGCATGACTGAAATGACTGAATGACAACAAAAACTCTGCAGTGTGGCAGTTTGAGATGGAGGGGTGGGGGTAGGGAGATGGCATAAATCCTGCCCTCACAGAGTTTATAATCTAGTTGAACATAAATAACTATAACATAGATATATAATATTATATAATAGAACATATTATATATTATTTTATTATTATATTATATATTATAATATATAATACATATTATATTATATATTATAATAATTATATATTATATAACATAATATTTCTATAATATAGAGCAGCCTGATCCATTCCAACATAGTGGAAGTGTTAAAGTTGATGGGCAGCCATGTGAAACTCTTTGTGACCCCATTTGGAGTTTTCCTGGCTAAGATACTGGAGTGGCTTGCCATTTCCTTCTCCAGCTCATTTTATAGATGAGGGACTGAGGCAGAGTTAAGTGACCTGCCCAGGGTCATACAGCCAGTAAGTGTCTAAGGCCAGACTTGAACTCATGAAAATGAGTCTTCTTGACTACCGGTCCAGCATTCTAACCACTGTGCCACCTAGCTGCTAGATTAGTAAGTGCTGTTTGCCTCAATTTCTTCATCTGTAAAATGAGTTGGAGAAAGAAATGGAAAACTATTCTACTGTCTCTGCCAAGAAAATACCAAATGGGGTTATAGAGTCAGACATGACTAATTGACCAAAAATTACTTGATGCTAGAGGCATTGGGGATGTCAATAAAGTCCTGGACCAGGAAAAGCTTCCTGGTAAGGTCAGATTTGATTTAGGTCTTGAAAGAAGGATAAGAAGGGTAGAGGAATATTTCAGGCCAGGGTAACATGGGAAGGGTGAAGAGGGACATATACATCCCTAATAAAAACATAGAGGTGGAGAAACAACAGATATAGGGGGTGAGGGGCTGGAGGGGGGCCTGGAGACAGAGTGGTGAATAGCCCAGTCTGACAAGAGTGAAGGTTCTGTATAGGGGACTGGTAGAAAGTAAGTATTTCCCCTCTCCAGTCATTCACATGAGTGAATTTCTTAGAGTGATTTTCTTAAAGTCTGGTCTGACCGTAGCATTCTGTCTCTCAAGAAATTCCAGTGTCTCCCTATTTCTTCTAAGCTCTAATATAAATTCTGCTTGGTCTTTGAAACACTTCATAACCTGACCCATTTCTATCTTTCCAGTTTTGTGATACATTATTCTCTTTCACATACTCAGTTAAAATTGCCTTTTTACTTTTTCTCACATACGATAATCTGTTTTCTGACTGAATTTTTTTCTTATTGTCCCCCATGCCTGGAATTCTTACCCTCTTCTCCTTCTCTTGGCTTCTCTAATTTCCTTCAAGTCTGAGCTAAAATCTCACCTTTTGCAAGAAGGCTTGCCCCATTCTCCATAAATCTTAATATCTTCCCTCTAAGGTTATCTCTAATTTATCCTGAATATATCTTGTTTGTACATAATTGTTTATATGATGATACCCCTCCCACCCCTCTTTCTCCCCCCCCCCCATCCACCCATATTAGATTATAGGCTCCTTGAAGCAGGGACTGGTTTTCTCTTTTTGTGTAGGTGCTTAACATAGTGTTTGGCATATAGTAGGTACTTAATAAATGATTATTTTGCAGTGATTTAGCCTGAAAAACCCTGATCTAGTCCAACCTGTACCTGAATGGGTACATCATAACCTAAATGTGGTTATTCGTCCATCGTGTAACGGGTTCTAGTAAAGGGAAGCCCACTACCTTCTGAGTTGGCCCAGTCCATCTTCCTGACATTCTTTCAAATCTCCCTTTGTAATTCAGTGAAATTCCAAATGAGATAATGTGCCTTAAGTGTTCTGCAAACTTTGAAGCTATGAAAAAATATTAATAGCAATAATTTCTGCTCATGTGATAACGGATCTAGCCCATGATTAGAGCTGAGTGTGATAATTAAAGGAAGACTTCCTTGGGAAAGGAAATTAATAATGCAGATTGTTGGAAAAGAAGGGAAAAGGTCTACTTTATGTTCCTATTTGCATATTTGTAGAACAGATAGGTGGCACAGTAGATAGAGCACTGGGCTTGGAGTCAGGAAGACCTGAGTTCAAATCCAGCCTGAGAAACTTCCTAGTTATATGAGCTTGGACAAGTCACTTAACCTCTGTTTGCCACTGGAAAAGGAAATGACAAACCATTCCAGTATCTTTGCACCATGAAGAATTGTACACAAATGAAATAACCAGACAATAACAACAATTTTTAGGGACAGCTAGGCAGTGCAGTGGATAGAGGACCAGACCAGGAGTCAGTAAGATTCATATCCCTGAGTTCAAACTCAGCCTCAGACACATACTAGCTGTGTCCGGAGAAGTCACTTAACCCCATTTGCCTCAATTTCCTCATCTGTAAGATGTTCTGGAGAAGGAAATGGCAATCTACTCCAGTATCTTTGCCAAGAAAATCCCAAATGGTGCCACAGAGAGGCAGGCACAACTAATCGCCCGAAAATAACTCATAGCCATAGGCAACAACACTTTCGTCAGAAGATAGAGATTTTTATAATTTCTAAACTCACTGATTATCTGAGACACTGAGTAATTTCCCCTACCTCGGTTTCCTCACTTTTAAAACAGAGATGACCATTAGGACATACCCCTTTATTTATTTTTTATTATCAGAGAGCCAGGATAAAGGTATCAAAAAAGCAACAAGTATTTTTAATGCAAAGGACTGGTTCTAGGAAGTCTAGTTCCTAATAATAGAAAAGTGGCCAATAGAGGTGTTAAACTAACTGTAAAAGATGAAGCCACACCAGGTGGCTCCCATTTTGAAGTGTAAATTAGTCTCTTGAGTGAATTAAGAAGAAAGCTAGGATGAAGAGTGACAGACTATTCCTAGGGGTGACCTTTAAAATTCAGTTAGCTGAGTCCAGGAGACAGACTTGAAGATGAACCCAGATCCTAATGGAAAGAGTTGTTTTTGTTGTTGATCCTTCATTTTCGAAGAGGACCAATGACATCACGGAGTGAAATCTGACTTGCTTATAATTGAATTTAAGTGAGGCAGAGCTGCACAAGTTATCAGCCCCACTCTCTCTTCCAGAGTCATCAAAGTCCAGCGGCAAGACAAAAGACAACTGGTGATGACTTGGAATAGAGTCCGTGGCATCTTTGATGTCTGACTAATCTCTAAGCTCTCCACAGTGCCTGTGTCAGCCACCTTTGTGGTTGTTGGAACAAATCCTTGATCTGACCATTCCACCAAGGGAAGTCTTCACATGCATAGGGTAGGCAGCCCCCTAACTCAGAGATGGGTTTGAAGCCTATCAGTTACCCTCAACCTGGTTTAGCCTTTCTGTCAAGACAGTTTTACTGGAGTGTGGTCACTGCACACAGTACAGTTCCTTAGAGCCACAAAGGAGAGCTGGGTGAGAGGTGGACACCAAATGTGAATGAGGAGCCCTAAAAGAATCTCAGCAGACCCTCAAAGCTAGTTGGACTGATTGGGTTTGAGGTGTGTTAGAATAGAATTTATATCAGTACTCTTCCCCTACTATAGAAGACCTGAGGAAGTAATTCTGTATCTTCTTTCTCCTCTTTGAGTTACTTTATGGAAGCTTGAAACCTTTTCTAATGGAAACAGAAGGAAAGTCCTTTTTAAATCTTTGTTTTAAATATTTGCTTTGTCTTTATAATCAGGGTGTACTTATTTGGTATGTAGTTGGGAAGAGGCAGCCTAAGGGGAACTATCCCCAGAGAAGAAAATAGATAGACCTAAAGTACTTTGCCAGAAGTGCTGTCTCTAGCTGGGGGCTCTGAGCTAACAAAAAAATAAAGAAAATTACAGATTCTTTGATACTACTTCCTAGAGTAGGGAAAGAGCATTTATACTGGCAAATCTGTCTGGAAAAGAGTCAAAAGTAGGGTGAGGGACAAATCTGAGTGACTAAACAAACCTTAATCACCATCCCTTTCTTTCAATTCCATCACAATAGAATACTTCTCTAAGACAATGTGTTAGGTACCAGAGAAATATAAAATAGTCACAGCCCTCATAGAGGATACAATGTACTTGACAAAGGTACATATAAAAAGATGGCTAATAGTACAGTGTCCAGTGTAGTTTTATGAAGAGTAAGTACTACAAGGGTATGAAGGGAAAAAACATTTCTTTTCTTTTTTTGTTTTTGACTAGGGAAGCTTTGTAAAGTACACTGGGAGAAAGCCCTCTTCTGTCTTCACCTGCATTCTCTTTAATAGCCTGGAGCTCTATCAGTAAATGCATCAAAATGGTATGGAGAATAATAGTTACAGCAAGTCATGTCCTTATCTGTAGAAAGATAGGATTGGATTAGACAACCTGGAAAAGTTCTGTCCAACTTGAATTTTCTATGAGGATAAATAGAATGATCCCTGGATTTGGAGGCAGATCAATTTGGGTTCAGATCACCCTTTTGTCAACCTGTGTAAATTTAGACAAATCACTTAACCTCTGTGGGTCTCAGTTTCCTAATCTGTAAAATGAGAGTTGGACTAGATGACCTCTGAGGTCCCTCCCAAATCTCAATCAATAATCCTATGATCTCTGTAGTCTCTTCTAGGTCAAGAAATCTACAATTCTATTCCAGCACTAAGTTATACAGACCAAGAAATATAGGAGAGGAGTTACCTGTATGTCCAGAAGGCAATGGGAGAAAGGATTGGGGAGAAGTAAGGGGCAAGCAGACTTCCCCCTCTCTGCATCTAAATCTGAGCAGAGCTACCTTCCTTAAGTTTGAATGAAATCAATACTTGGGTTCTGTAATGTTACTTTTAATAACAATAAAAACATTAATTTATCTTACAAGAGAGAGGCATACAAAGAGAGACACAGACACAGAGAGAAGGAGACACAGAGAGACAGAGAAAGAGAGAGTCAGAAGGTGAGACAGAGAGACAGCCTGAGAGTGATTGATTCTGGCCGAATCTCTTCTAAGCTGCTAGCTCAAGGCAGGGAGCTGGGGTAGGAAGTACCAGCAGCAGGGAGGTGGAAAGCCAAGAACCCCTGAGGAAAATAAAAGTCTCCTGTCACTTAGGGCTCTGTCTTCTCAAGCACCGTGAAGGGAACTGGGGATGTGGGGCTCTGTTAGCAACAATGAGTGACTGCAGCATTGGGAGCCCTGGGGAAGCAGGGGAGGGAAGCATGTGCCAGTTCTATTATTTTTATAGCTGTCCTCTTGGCTGGCTCCCACGTGCTTGGTGAGTGCTTCTCAGAATGGCCTGGTGCCAGCAGATGGGGGACTGGGGGAGGGTCTTTTTCAGGTGTGGGGGCAGGGTGAAGATAGAGGTTGTTTCAGGGAGGTACTGCTCCCTAGATGGAAAATGAGGAAGTGGGTGATTGAGGGAGAGAGGGGATGGGGTGGGAAGTAAAGTGAAGGGAAACAGTATATGGACCAAAGCTTACTCTCAGCATAGAAATCATTTTCCCAAGTAAAGAAATAAGGGAATCTAGGAATTAAATGTGGTAAATAAGGATAGGATAAAATCAGAGAATGTTAGATGATGTTAAATCAGAGAATGATTGGCCTCAAAGGTCATTTCATTCAAATGCCTCCTTGTAGAGAGGAGGAAAGTGAGGCCCAGAGAGATTAAGCAATGTGCTTATTATTATTAAATGCAAAATCAGAGAACCGGGATTTAAACTCAGGTCTCCTGACTCCAGAGTCAGGGGCTCCTTTCGTTCCACAGGCTTGTTATTGTTGTCCATTCAGTCGTGTCTGACTCTATGTGACTCCAAAGCCCATGGTGGGGTTTCTTGGCAAAGATACTGGAGTGATTTGCCATTTCCTTCTTCAGTGTGTGCCCATTTTACAGATAAGAAACTGAGGCAAATAGAGGTTAAGTGGCTTGCTCAGGGTCACACAGCTATTAAGTGTCTGAAGCTGGACTTGAACTCAGACCTTCCTGATCTCAAGCCAGGCACTCTATCTACTGTCCACAACCTGCTTCCCAACAAAATTAAGCCCCAGAGAGAAGAAACTGTACGTCTCATTTTGCCAGAAGTGTGGAAAAGCCAGATTCCCTTATTTTGGTCAGACTCTGAGGCAGCTAGGTGGCTCAGTGGATAGAGCACTGGACCTGTGTGTTGGTAAGTAAAATGGGCTTTTAGCACTCAGTTCAACCAAGTGCCCTTGAAGAGTTTGGCATTTGTTTCCTTTGATTAATTCAGTATATTTCATTGAGTCTTACTAGGTGCTAAGCCCCAGGCCCAAACCCCTATTAGGTGCTGAGCCTATGTGGGTGTGAAGCGCCCAGGGTACTAAGGGGAGGTGCTAACTCAAGAGCCAGTCATAGGAGCCTAAGTTCTAGTCATTCAGATGACGTTTGATGACATCTAAAATGGTATAAGAAGAGAAGACAGGGCCATTAGTGCAGGGCTCTCACTCTTGGTGGCGTGTGTTGATGCAGGGCAGCTGTAGCTAAGAGCCCTCCAGCTTGTAAACCAGATGTTGGGACTTTGTTAAACTCTGGTAATTATGTATTGGGATTTGAATCAGACAAGGTCTGTCTGTTGATGTTTGTAATTTGTTTGTATTTGTTCCTGTGTTGGTAAGCAAAATGGGCTCCTTAGCACTTAGTTCAACAAGTGCCCTTGAAGAGTTTGGCTTTTGTTTGTTTTGAGTAATTGAATGTATTTCATTGAGTCTTACTAAGTTCTAAGCCCCAGGCCCAAACCCCTATTAGGTGTAAATCCTATGTGGGTGTGGATTGGCAACTAAGGTGGGGCCCAAGGTGGGGCTAACTCCAGGGAGGGCCTAGTTTACATGTCTGAGACAACAGAGGATCTTAGACCACGTGGGTTTAAGTCTGCCTCTTTGTGACAATTTTAGGTCAAGTGGGTGAGTTGCACTTGTGACTCACCCCTGATGCTGAAAAAGATATAAAACTAGGGCTTGGCCTCCTCTTCTTTGGAGCTCATTCCCGAAGCAGTGGTGGCACATGTGACTCTGGGCCAGCCCTTGTTCTGAGCTCCCTGGCTGAACCTAGATGTTGGTAACTATGAATTGTATTGGGTCTGTCTGTAATTTGTTTAAGGGCTCTTGAGATGGTGTTGATGAAGAGACTCTGGGCAGCTGTAGCTAAGGAGCCCTCCAGCTTGTAAACTTGGATGCTGAGACTTTGTTTAACTCTGGTAACTATGTATTGGGATTTGAATCAGACAAGGTCTGTCTGTTGATGTTTGTACTTTTTTTTAATTTGCTCTGAAGTTCAGGGTGCTGGCTTTTTCCCCTGAACTTAGTGAATGATATTTGTATGCTGAATTAAAGTAAGCTTGTCAACCCCTTCACCTTGCTTTCCTTAGTTAAGCAGGTCAAAAGAACCTGGGCTTTTGCAGCCTGTTGGCAGTGTTCTTTTTGTTGGGCTTGTGTTGGTTTTTTACCCCCACAACAGCTGCTAGCCAGATTGTTGAAATAACCTGAAGTCAAGAAGAACAGAATTCAAATTTATCCCCACATAATATCTATGTGATCCTGGGCAATTCACTTAAACCTCTGTGTGCCTCAATTTCCTCAAATGTAAAAATGCATATTATTGTGAGCATCAAATGAGAGTATTTGTAAAGAACTTAGCACAGTTATTATTATTATCATTATTATACCACTGTGTGACTCAGTTTCCTCAACTGTAAAATGGGGACAATAGCATGTACCTCCCAGGGTTGGTGTGAAGAATAAAATATTTGTAAAGCACTTAGCACAGTGCCTGTCACATAGTAAGTGCGATAGAAATGCTAGTTATTAATTATTATACCTCTGACACAGTTTCCTCAACTGCAAAATAGGGAAAATAACAGTAGATCAAATGAGATATAATTGTAAAAGCACTTAGCACAGCCTCAGACACTTACTAGCTGTATGACCCTGGGCAAGTCACTTAACCCTGTTTGCCTCAGTTTCCTCATCTGGAAAGTGAGCTAGAGAAGGAAATGGCAAAGCACTCCAGTAACTTTGCCAAGAAAACCCCAAATGGGTTAATGAAGAAAAATTCAACAACATTTTATACTCCCCTCTGACTTCCAATGCAGCACACTGTCTACCATATCATGCTGCTTCACATACAAAGTGCTACGTGCTAAGAATTTGGGTATCACGAAAAGGTTGGGCTGATTGGTTGTGGAGAAAGGCTAAAGGAAGGACCCTGACAGAAAACAAAGTACCCTAGGGGGAAAGAAACTTGCTGCCCAAAAGACTAGAGTATCACTCCTAAGTTTCTCTAAAACTTCTATTTCCAAGTGATACATTTGCCCTGCAGAATGAAGTTTTAATTTCCAGCCATGAAAAAAGAATGATGGTAGGAGGCTAAGGCACCCCAATACAAGACTATACCAAGAGTGTAACCAGTACATTTCACTTCCTGCACCAAGTACAAAAGTAGAAGGAACTAACTAGAGCCATAACTAAGGCAAGATGATCAGAGCTTTGCCCTGGGGTGCCAAAATTTAGTGGGCACCCAACATGCAATCTAGGGCATACTTCCTCCTCCTCTCCATAGCAGTCATGCTTTGGGATAAATTCCTCATCATTCTTAGCAATGGCGGCCTTGTCCCAAGCTTGTCCATCCCAGCCCCTAGCCCACTCCCTTCTTTCCCATTGGTAGTCAGTCCTTCCTTTTTTCTTTTTTTTTTTATTAACATCTTTAGTTTTCAGCATTAATTTTCACATGTGTTTGAATTACAGATTTTTCTCCCCATTTCCACCCCCCCCACACTCCAAGATGGCGTACACTCTGGTTGCCCCGTTCCCCAGTCTGCCCTCCTCTCTGTCCCCCCATTCCCCTCCCATCCCCCTTTCCCCCACTTTCTTGTAGGGCAAGATAAATCTCTATGCCCCATTGCCTGTGCATCTTATTTTCTAGGTACATGAAAAAAAAAAACTTTTTTACTTCTGAACATCTATTTTTTTAAAACCTTGAGTTCCAAATTCTCTCCCCTCTTCCCTTCCCATCCACCCTCCCTAAGAAGTCAAGCAATTCAACATGGGCCACATGTGTATCCTTATGTATAACCCTTCCACAATACTCATGTTGTGAAAGACTAATT
>JAQQSZ010012696.1:0-11941 GCA_028646595.1 Phalanger gymnotis | reverse complement strand
TGTTTCTAGACATGTCTGAAGAGTATTTTATAACCTTGATAGTTTTTATGTATGTGAAGAAAAATAATTTTTATCTGATGCTTAGCATAAATTGTCCCATCTTGTTCTTCCTCTCCCCTCAGTCTTAGCTTCTTCGAGGCTGGGGTCACAGAGGAATCACTCCTGGGCGTCGGCACAGTTCAGTTCTTAGATCTCCAAGATGGTGCCTCCCTTAACATCCTGCCCTTCCTGGAAGGGGCTGTGGAGAGCTATGACTAGCTCTCAGTGAATGATCTTGCCTCCTTCCCTCCCACCATCCCTCCACCCACTGCCTTCCACTGCTGAGAAAGCCAAGTCCTGTCCTCCCGTCCCTTCTCTGTCATGAGGGCATAGGTGTGGAACAAGGAGGACCTTTAGAAGTCATCTAGGGTATCCCCCTGGCTCTACAGGTGAGGAAACTGAGGCTAGGGTAGGAAATGAAAATGCTGGAGGTCAAGCCCTGCCTGGCCCTCGTCTCTGAGCTTGTTCCTCTACTCTCAGTCCAGTTCTTTGTTGCTATCATCTATGGCCAACCCAAACCATGTATTTCCTTGTGTCCCTTTGCTTGCAATGTGGGCAACTAGGGTAGTCTGAGCCCCACCCCATCCACGCCCCCAGGGGCTTTCCTCTGGGCTTCAGGCTGGGAACCCAATGGCTGCTCCATTGTTAGGAAATCTCTCTCTAAATGGGGACATATATGATAAGTCATTTATCTGGAACTGTCCTCACTGTCAGCTTCCCAAGGAAGAACTTCCCATGGGAACTTGGGACATGCCCTTGCCTCCCTAAGGCTAATGGGCCGCCTTTCTTTATTACTGACCTGCTGGCAGCCCTTGGGGTGGTTTGGGGAGGGTGAGTATGAGGGGCTACAGTTAGGACTCCAGTTCACTTCCATTTCTGTCCTAATGTTGTTATACACTGCCCCCTAGTGTTATACCCACACATAAATACATATGACTATTATAGTTAGATAAAAAGGGGGGAAGAGGAGGTTACATAACTTAAAAAAAAGGGATCTTCCATGACACTGTTATCTAAATAGCCAGGCCCCCCCGTCCCCACTCCCCACTATATTTCCAATATGGGCCCAGAGTAGGGCAGCACGTCTGCCATTTGTAACTGCCCAGAGAAGGCTGGAGAGGCTCATCACTGGCAGGGTGGGGGGAAGAGGGATGCTACAGGGCCAGGATTTTTTTCAGTCATAATAACCCTTGAAGCTGACTACTATGTCCCCACTGGCCTATGATATGCCTCTGTGAAGAGCTGACCACACCAATCAGTCAAGCAAGAATCCTTGAAGAGCTGTAGTCTCTACATAAACAACAAACATCTCCCCAAAACACCCACTGATTTACGCTTAGCTTTTTAGGAACAAAGTTATCACATGCATCAAGGAATCTGTAGTCTTTTTCATACTAGAATAAGTCATAATGAGAGAAACTAAGGAATCTTTCTGAGAGATAAGCTGATCTGTAACAAGTAAAAGCAAACAGTTTTCAGGCAGTAACCAACCAGATGCTAGATGGACGGAATGAAATTCGGAACAGAGATCGTCACTCACCATCATGTCTGTCAAACCCTTCAATCCCTTGGTGCCCTGAAATGAAGAGAACCCACAGTTAAGAAGGCTGGATTCTACATGCCACTATATGTGCTGTCCCCTCCTCTCCCCTCCCTGGTCACCTCATCTCTATTTGGTGTATGCCAGGGTAAGTGCCTACAGTCACTTGTGAGAGAAGGTGAGTTCTTTGAAGGCAGCAGGGTGAGGATTAGAGTAGACGCTACCCCTTCACCAACCCCCATGCTCGGCTCTGAAACTAACTCATTATCTCTGGGGCCCAACAGGCCCATGTTTGGAAGTGGCAATGGGGAGCAAGGAGTACAACTGCTCTTGGGAATTTCTCATCAGATAATAGGCTTCCTACATTCAGTATTTACTATACCAAAAGATAATCTAAATGAAATATTACCATTGGTCCAGGTGGCCCTGGATCTCCTGGTGATCCATGTGGCCCAGGCAAGCCAGAGTTTCCCTAAAGAGAATCAAACCAAAGTCAAATGTTGTCTCCTTTGGCACCACCTTTATTATCTTTTCAGAAACCATCTCCCCTACCCCAGCCCTCAGCACTGAGAGCCCCACCACATCTTTGCAAACCTAGGATAATAAGCTTGACATAAAGTCTAAGGATTTTTAGAGAAAAGGAGTCCTGTCAATCAACCCCAAGTGGTAGGTGGAGAACAAATGTGGAACAAGGTTTACCTTTCAATAAAAACATCCAGACTTCCTTGAAACAGATCTAAAAAGATGGCGGAGGACCCAATGAGGCTTTCAAGTGTGGAATGCACTTGCAAAGAACAGTTGTGACCATCAAGGAGAGATTTCCTCCTAGCGAAGGGAAGCTATTTGCAGAGCCTCCTAGTCAGATGTCCAGGTCAGATGCCCTGGCCAGAGCATCCCCGGAGTATTGTGTTTAATTCTGTGGCCACATTGTAGAGGGACACTGAGAAGCTGGAGCATAGCTAGAGAAGGTCATCCAAGATAGTGATAAGACTTAAAGCCCGGCCACACAAATATTGGTTGAAGGACTCAGAGAAGATGCGATAGTTGTCTTCAAGCATCTGAAAGGCTTCTATGAGGAAAGATTAAGTATGTTCTGCCTGGCCCCAGAGGGCAGAAAGGGGAGAAGGAAGGAGGGAGGGAAACACTGCAGAGAGAAACAGTTTGGTTCATATAAGGAAAAATTTCCTAATAGAACTATCCCAAAATGCAATGGACTGCCTAGGAGGTCAGCCTGAGAGATGGCTTATCAAAAATAACTTGGCAGAAAGAAAAGGCAGAGAAAATTTTAGGGCTAGATGGTCTGTTCTGAGGCTTCTTCTTCTACCCCTTCTGATATGGTCCTAAAAAGTATCAATGTAAAAAAAAAGAAAAGAAAGGTGCCTGAGTTTATTTTTAACTGATTTTAGCCTGCCCAGGGGAAAGATGTATTTTTGCGTTATCGTACACTTGTATGCTCAGCCTCAGAAGAGAAGAAGGTTGAGGAATAGAAGAAAAATGTTAGAGGATTCCTTGAAAACCTTACAACTCCAAGGACCCAGAGAGCCTCCTAAAGAATCCTGTGTATGGTCTCTGTATACTGCCTGGCAGACAGCCAGGAATCCCGCACCCCCAGCCCCTCAGTCCTCTGAGTCTCACCCTTTTCCCTGGAAACCCCTTCACTCCGTGGCTTCCGGGTTGGCCTTCATCACCGTCTTCCCCCTTTAGAGATTTAAAGCAAGATTCTCAAGAATGAGGACGTTGCAGGGCTAACCAACAACAAATGTTGGCCTCTCTGCCAGCCAGCTGACTTACTTGTACACCAGGGTATCCAGGGAAGCCAGGCTCACCCTAGAATGGAAGACAACAGGAAATTTGACTTAATGTCTTCTGAATTAAGCTTTTGTTATGAAACTCCTCAAGCGAAAAAGGTGAAACATTTCTTAATTCTGAGCGAACAGACAGTACATCATTGCCAGGAAAAACAACTACAGAGAACTTTCATCTTCTGCCGCTCTTAAGGGACCATATTTCATTTATACAACTCAAGATAAGATAATTTTAAAATGATTTTTACAAAATTTCCCTCCTTCAACCTGATGTCTATGCAGTATTCTTTATTAGGAATTTTTTTCAGATGACTCAGGCCTGATCCAATAGTGAGCCAGGATAAGTCAAATACCATCTTTGGAAGCATAAGGGAGAACTATGGCCCTTTACCAGGAGCATCGCATGATGTCTAGAAAAATCCATAGGAATCTACTGGCCATTGACACAGTCTATAAAATGAATTCGGTTGGAGTCAGTGGTCTTTAAGTTCCTTTCCAGCTCTCAAGCAATGAACCTAGGGAGTCTCCATAAATAGCTCATTGACTTGGATTCTACCCAGGATGCCTAGAAAGGAGTCAGGAGCCTCATGGTCTAGTTCAAGCTTTGTTATTGGATAGACATGTGACTTTGAGCAAGTCTCTTCAACTTTCTAGGCCTCATTTGCTTCATCTGTAAAGTGAATGAGCTGAACTAGAAGAATGATCCCCATGGCCACACATCCATCTCTGACTGCAGGAGAAGTCTAGAGGACCAAAAGAACCCTAAGTGAAAGCAACCAAGCATCCCTTTCGTCTTTTCTGTTACAAACTTCTGGAAAAGGGAAATTTTGAAACTAAACTTTAGGAGAAAATTGTATTAGTTTTGGTCCATTGGTTTGTTATCCACTGGATGTGGTCATCATCCCAGGTGCTAAATTGGGTCACTCTTGCCTTCAAGGAAGAGACAGCCTCTGATTCAGAGTAAATTAACAATCTGAACTTACCTTAGCTCCTTTTCTTCCTGGATGGCCATATCGATCACTGCCATCTATACCCTAAGATGACAAAAGCATAAAGGGAAGGTCTTAGTTAATGAGGTCGCTCTGACACCTGAATTGCCAGGCAAGGAATCTTAGTGGTTCCATGATGGAACAGTGGTTTGGGAAGCTAGATGCCTAATACCTAGATTCAGACTAGGGAATAAAGGGATTCTTTGGGATAAAAAATAATTACAAGGGAGCCAAAAAGTCTCTACTCTTCAGACAGTACCCTTGGACCATGTAAGATCCAAATGGTATCCTCAAACAAAAGCTCTGCTTTTCCACAAGGTGAAATAATAAAGAAACTTGCTGATTTAGGATTATTGGTCCAGATGGGGAAGAGATGTCAGAGGTCACTGAGTCTTGTCCCCTCATCTTACAAATAAGAACCATGAGGAGGGAAGTGACTTGCCCACCATCACACAATTAATAAGTTGTCTGCAGGAAGATTTGAACTCAAATCTTCCCAATTCTAAGTCCACTACTCTACCAGCTAGGTGGCTCAGTGGCTAGAGAGCTGGGCCTGGAGTCAGGAAGAGCTGAGTTTAAATCTGTTCTTGGACACTTACTATCTGGGGGATCCTGGACAAGTCGCTTAACCTCTGTCTGCCTTAATCCCCTGGAGAAGGAAATGGCAAACCACTCTAATATCTTTGCCAAGAAAATCCCATCTGGGGTCAAGAAGAATTGGACACTACTGAACTACTAAACACAAGCTTACAAGTCATTTATTTTTCACATTTATTTCTGAAATGTTTTGAGTTCCAAATTCTCTCCCTTCATCCTGCCAGGATGGAGAAAAAGCAAACACTGGGAAAATGTGATATGACCATGCAAATTTGTATCTTTCCTGAACACAAGTTGTAAGAAAGACAAAAGACAGGAAATTACAGGCAATTTTTAGGTGGGAAGTCAGAGACAAAGAGGGAACTAAGAGAAGTGAGAGAGACCCAGAAGGTGCTGTGCCCTTATTGTGCTGGGCAAAGAAAGCTAAAGCTAAGTTCTGTGATGTGGCTGATGAGAATGAGGTCCAAAAGTATGGCACTAAATCTTCTCTCTTATGAGTGTAAGATATGGCATGAGCATCAACTACCACTACCACCCCCTAGGTCTAAATTATGGATTTTGGAGAATTTCACCCACAAAATTCTGGGAAGTAACCCTTTTGACTGAAATGCTTTTAAGTCAGCGCCCACGAGTAAAGGTGCAAGTCAACAGGAATGAAGACCCTGGAAGGTTGACTGTATTTTAAGTTGAGGATTTTAGTGAGAAGGGAAAATGAAGGCAACTCCCAATATTTTAATATTCTCATTGTGGCTTGACCCTCAAGGTTAGGTGTGACAGATTATTGACTCATATTTTAAGAAGTCATTTATTGAAAAAGAGATTAAGGATGCCCAAAGGGAAAAGAGAAACAAATAACAAACGAGAAATGTGTTTATCTCTGAGCTGGTCCAAGATTAAGAAACAGAAGAATGAGACTCACAGGCTGCCCTCTTGGTCCTTCTGGTCCCACTGCTCCATTTTCTCCTGGATAACCAAGCTCCCCCTTTGGCAACAGAAATTAAATATGGAATTAATTTTCTCTTATGGTCCAACTTTGCAAGTTGGTATACTTCATCTTGCCAATGGCCACAATTCCCAAACGCTGTCCTCGTACACACAGGTGCTTGGAAGAGGAAGGTGTGGGGAACATTTGATACAAGTTAGGCTGAGACTCAGATGACAGGTATATCACTGGGCTCATATTTAGTCTTCCCAACTTTGTAGAACCTGCTAGATCTTCTCTGGTCTTTTAGAACATGAAATCAGCTGTATACCATAATGAATCACAATGAATAAATGGAGGAGAACTTTAATGGACTGATACTTACTATATTTCATATATGTATATAATATATATATATACATACACAGGTATGTATTTATGTACCAATTGTGCACATATATGTGTATATTGATGGAACATTTACATCATACATATTTATATAGGTAGGCATATATGCACATATACATTATATGTATACAGATATCTACATATATGTATATCTTATCAAAACTTAAAATTGCACTAAGACTTTTGAGATACCCTTTACATCTATACATTTTTGTATATGTCTGTGCTACATATGTGTATATACATATGTCTATACATACATACACACACATACATATATTTCCAATTGTAGAGCAGGGCTTGATCTGCATTAACAGAATTTTCCTCATTTTTAATTCCTTATACTGACAAAATCACTGACAAAAAACAAAAAAAAGGCATGACTATACATAGATAGAAATATGGTACACAGTGTAGATTGAGAAGTCTATCTCCTGCCAATGGTTGTAAATGTATAATTTAGTTTCAATGTTTACTGTTTATATACATGTATGTATATTTATATACATGTATATCTATATGTCATAAATTATATACGTGCACACACACACATATATATATACATGTATAGATTGTATGTGTTTATTTAAATTGTACAGCTACACATACAGACACTGGGGTGTAAGAGTTCCTATCCTGTACATATATATACACATGCATACATATACTACTAAATGCCCTAAACTAAACTAAAATTCCAACCAAAGGTGTGCTGACAACTGTTTAATAAGTGGCTCTCTGGGAGTTTAAAAAAAAAAGCTATGCATGACCCACTCTGGGATTTATTCTTCCTTATTCACATTTTCTCCATCACTCTCTTAAGTCTAATCAATAAAACAGTAAATCAAGCTCTGATCTGTAGAGTTTGCTGATTTCTGAGAGGCAAATGTTCACATTGAAGGTCACCCCTAACCTTCCTCTGGTATTTGAAACCCTTCCCCCTCGGGCTCTCACAGACTTTTCAGGAGTTACCCTCCCTGCCCCACTCATGAAGCCAAGCTGGTTATTCCCCGGGCCCAACATTCCACTCTACCCTCCGACCTCCCTGCCTAGAACATTCTCCCTCTTAATAAATGCTTATTGATTTATTGATTAACACATAAGCACTCATTTGTTTGTATCTGTGTGGCTATAAGACTGTCAATCCCTCTGTCATTACAGAATGGGCCAGTCTAGTTAATAACCCACGTTCAGGGCACTCTATGCAGTAGACAAGACTAGAAATTGTCAAATAAGCATAATACAAACTGCTTTGCTAATTATCAAATTGGGAAAACTACAGCTGATACTCACCTTCATTCCTCTCGGCCCAGTGCCCCCTTTAGGACCAAGTGGGCCTTGTGGCCCAGGCAGCCCCTGAAACAAATAGAACATGTAAGACCATGTAAGACATGCAAGATCACACAAAACCTGAGCTGTGGCTCATTTGTGAACTGACCCAGTGTGCTCCACTGGAAATGTGGGCAGAGTATTCAGTTCAGTTCTGCCCGTGGGTGGCATGTGGCGACTGAGTTTACTGCCGTCACCCTTCTAGAATTCAGGCGTCACCTGAGACGTGCAGAGCTAGGCCTGGGTGGTTTAATTGTCTAACCCATTCAAACCTCTCAAAATGGATGATATTCCATTGCTTGCCTCCTCAGTGGATGGGGGAGGGGGTGGAAGGAGGGGAGAATTTGGAACTCAAAATTTTTCAAAAATGAATGTTAAAAAGAAATAATAAATGTATTTTTAAAAACAAAAAAAGGTTTGACGTTTAGTTAAAACCTGGGTTACAGGAGGACGAGAAACATTTTATTATGGGGATTATTGTTATTATTATTATTATTATTATGCCCAGTCTCTGATACATACCGGTTATGTGACCCCCATCCCCTACCCCTTTAGTCACTTCTCAATGTTCCAGACCATAGACCAGCACTTCTTAAATTATGGCTCACAACCCCACAGTTTAAGAAGCACTGAAGGGGTCACGAGTGGAAAAGGTTTAAGAAGCCCTGCTCTAGACAACTAGTCTAGAAGACCAGAAGTCATCAATCTACATTAATGGAGGCACTTTCTTCATAGGGAGTTCCTCTACCAATTGGTCCAATCCAAAAAAGCCCCTACAGATATGAAATGGAATGGAATGTTCTCTCCTCATTTGAGGGGGGAAAAACCTAACGCTGCCCAGACTGAGGAGACTGAGACCTGACTTTTTATTTAATCTTGTCATGAGACATCACAGGTAGAAAGAGTAGAAAGAAACACAATCAGTTGTGACTCTCCCTTTTCTGGCTGCTCCCCTTTCCTGGAATGCTGCCCCACCTCTCCCCTACCTCCCCGGTTCCTTCAAGTCCTGGATGAAACCCCACCTTCTGCAAGAAATCTTCCCCTGATTCAAGCACCTTCCCTATGCGATGTCCTTCATCTACCTTTCACATATCTTGTCCTTATATAGTTATTTGCAGGTTGCCTCTACCATCAGAATGTGAGCTCCTTAAAGGCAGGGACTATATTGTTAACAACTTTTCTTTGTAGCCCTGGTGCTTAGCACATGGCCCAACTTGCGACTGACTGCCTGGTGCCAGATTACTTCTTAATTGGAGACAAGTGAGAACAAGGAAAGAATTCCTATAGCCCTAATGAGCCACCCTTCTCAGACCCCCAGTTCTGTTCAGACCTTTGATCTCCTTTCCAGTTCAGATTTGTGGCTAACAAGGAATCAGCACTCAACAGGCTGAAGAAGCTGGAAATGAACAATAGTTATCTAGAATCTGCCAATGGTTTCGACAGGGTCAAGAAGGATAGGGTGGGGAAGCTTCCTTTACAAACCTACCTGTTCCCCTCGTAAGCCCTGCTGTCCAGACATTCCTGGTGGTCCTTGTTCGCCTCTTGGACCCTGATCCAAAAATTAAAAAGAGATGCTAACTTTGCAAAAAGGCATGTAGACTCCAACACAATCCCAATGGTCTTGGTAAATGAAGAATGACAAATGACAGCTGAGTGGCGCTGTCCTTCTGTTTATGAGACTTTCAAAAACAGACCCTGCTCTTGGCCCTGGAAGACTCAGGCCAAACAAAACAGCATTTAAGGATCTTCACAAACTAACCCCTAATGTTCCTGCCTGGTTCCACATCACTTCCCTTCGCTCATCATCCATTCTGGCCAAATCACCTTATTCCACCTCTGTGGCTCTGCACAAACGGTGTGCCCATCCATGCCTGGAATGCACTGTATCCTCACCTCTGCCTCCAAATTGGGCACTACCTCCTATAGGAAGCCCTTCTTGATCCCCTTAGTGGTCAATGCCCTCTCCCTCCTTGCTCTGTCCTGTCCGAGCTTCTCCATTTGGGTCATATCCCTTGAGTATAAAGATTCCTAACCTGGGTCCATGAACTTGTCCCTTAAAAAAACATTTTGACAACTGTACTTCCCTGTAATTGGTTTCCACTGTAATTTAATTTTATACATTTAAAGACATTGTTCTGAGGGGTCCATAGGCTTTACCAGACATCGCCAAAAGGATCCATGACACAACACAGGCTAAGACCTCCTGCTCCAGTAGAACAGAATCTCCTTCAGGGCAGGGATTGTTTCTCATGTTGTCTTTGTATCCGCAGTGCTCAGCACAATGTCTTACACACAGTAGATACTTAATAAAAACAGCAACAATGGCATCTAGCATTTAGATACATATATACTTTATATATTATATTATATACTATATACTCTATATATTTATATATATACTTTCAGTTTTACAAAGAACTTAACATATATATTTATTATTATAATATAACATGTGATATTATATATAATTTGTATTATATTTATGCATATACTTTAAGCTTTGCTAAGAACTTCACAAACAATAGTCTCAATTGATAATCAAAACCACCCTGAAAGGCAAGTGCTATTCTTATCCACGTTTTACAGTTAAGAAAGTACCTGAAGCCAAATTTCAAATTGGGTCTTTCTGACTCCAGGCCCCAAGCTCAGTGCACTGTGGCACCACCAGCTGCATCATAAGATACTTGTTGGACTGACTTAGATTGGATTTAGAGCAAGAGCTGTATTTTACCTTCATATTTCCCTCTAGCATTTGCTGCAGAATATTGTACATAATAGTGGGTCCTTATTGATGAACATTTGTGAAGTGAATCTTCTTTTTCAGACCGTAATATGTTCAGCATCGTCCCTATAGTGATGCTTTGGCAATTTTGCTGATTGAAAAGGCCAAACACAAAGACAAAGGTGGTCTCTGGAAAACAGGAAGAAGGCAACTCACAGAGACTGTGCCCTAGGACAAGGCAAAGATTGCCTCAGGGTCTGGCTTTGCAGCTACTCACTTATGTAGGACAACAGGAGAACTTCAGATTTAAAAACTGGGAAACTCTGACCCCTAGAACTGTTTTGTGCTTATCGGGCAAATGTCCATTGCTTTAGCAGTAGCCCAGGCCTACCTGCTGAGGTAAGGATTTGGTAAATGGCCTATTTGGTGATTGCAAGTTAGAGTAATGACTTTCACTGAGGAGACCCAGCCCTGAACCAAGAGCAGAGAAGCAGCCAAAGAGAAGACTTCTGCGTCTGGCTGAAGATAAGCGACACTTCTGTGTATGCTACCAGTTACTCTGGAGATGTGGTCAGTGAAAAGAAAAGTTATATCTCTTTGAAATACCACTTGCTGCTTAGGAGGTACAAAGCTCTAAGAGTCCTGCCATGAGAGCAGAACTGGGGAAGCATCTACAAATCCCAAGCTACGGGTTTCTGCTCTTTCTGAAAGGACACAGAAGTACTCAGATGATGGAGAGGCACAGCCCAGCCTAGTAGGAGAGCCCCCAACCCATATAGATCCCACATCCATCAGTGAACTTTGTGAAGACAGTACCTGAGGAAAAAGGTTATTGAGGCCCACAGTTCTAAAGAGGTGAGTTGCTTTGGCCACACAAGCCTCGTTACTATTGTAATTCAAGTCCGTGCCCACCCTTTCTACAGACACTGTGTTTATTTGAGAAATAGGTTTATAGGTGAATGTTATATAATTATTATTCTTGCTTTGACTGTGGAGTGAATATCTTTGTTAAGAAATGAGTCAGCTGGTTAATCTGATGATGGAATGCTGGTAGGGGCTCAAGAACTACAGCGTTAGGAGTACAACTGCCCTAAGAATATCCTATGGGGGGCGGACCCAAGATGGCAGCTGGGAAGCAGTGACTGGCGTGAGCTCCCCACCAAGTCCCTCCAAAAACCTATAAAAAATGGCTCTGAACCAATTCTAGAGCTTCAGAACCCAAGTGGCAGAGGGAAGCAGGGCTCCAGCCCAGGACAGCCTGGATGGTCTCTGGGTAAGGTCTGTCCCACACGGAGCTCCCAGCCCCCAGCTGAGGGGCGTGGAGCTGAGCCCAGCGCACACAGCGCGAACAGACCAGACGTGGACCTACCAGACAAGGAGACGAGCGGAGAGTGCCCTGGCATCCTGAATTACTGAGCTGTGGCATCCACCAGACCTCTCAACCCATAAAGAGCAAAGACATCAGAGAAGGTTAGTGGGAAAAGCTGTGAGACTGAGTTTGCGGTTCGGCCACCACCCCTTGGGCAGTGGAGGTGGGGCAGCTTTAGAACTAGGCTACAGTTGCTTCTGGCCCCAGGCCCACCTGGTGGG
>JAQQSZ010012695.1:0-11941 GCA_028646595.1 Phalanger gymnotis | reverse complement strand
AGAATGCACCAATTGCCCCCTGAAAAAGGTCCCAAAAAGAAAACTCCTAGGAATATTGTCACCAAATTCCAGAGCTCTCAGATCAAGGAGAAAATACTGCAAGCAGCCAGAAGGAAACAATTTGAGTATTTTGGAAACACAATCAGAATAACACAAGATCTAGCAGCTTCTACACTAAGAGACCGAAGGGCTTGGAATTCGATATTCTGGAGGGCAATGGAGCTAGGATTAAAACCAAGAATCACCTACCCAGCAAAACTGAGTATCATGCTCCAAGGCAAAATATGGATTTTCAATAAAATAGAGGACATTCAAACTTTCTCATTGAAAATACCAGAGCTGAATAGAAAATTTGACTTTCAAACACAAGAATCAAGAGAAGCATAAAACAGTAAACAAGAAAGAGAAATCATAAGAGAAATCATACTAAAGTTGAACTGTTTTGTTTACATTCCTACATGGAAAGATGATGTATATAATTCATGAGACCTCAGTATTAGGGTAGCTGAAGGGAATATATGTATATATGTATATGTATATGTATATGCATACATGTATATATGCACATATATACACATGTACATATATATACATATACATACATATAGACAGAGGGCAAAGAGTGAGTTGAATATGCAGGGATGATATCTAAAAAAATAAAATTTAAGAGATGAGAGAGGAATATATTGAAAGAGGGAGAAAGGGAGAGATAGAATGGGGGTAAATTATCTCACATAAAAGTGACAAGATAAAGCAGTTCTGTAGGGAGGAAAGAGGGGCCAGGTGAGGGGGAATGAGTAAATTTCACACTCTTCAGGTTCAAGTTGAGGAGGGAATTACATACTCACTCAATCGGGTATCTTGCCCCACAGGAAAGAAGGAGGAAGGAGATAAAAAAGGGGGGACGATAGAAGGGAGGGTAGATAGGGGATGGAGGTAATCCAAAACAAACATTTTGGTCTTCTTTGTCACTAAAGAAAGATTCCAAAGTCTGAGTCTGAGTCTCAATCTGTTTTAGCTGCCTGTTCATGTTCCCAGCCAATTACTTGACCCTTGAGCTTTTTGTCAGGGTATGACTATTTGTAGAGTAGAGAGTACTTTTTCCCAAGATTTAGGTGCCTTCTCCTGCCGTTTTCAGAGCTACTTCTACACAGCAAGCTCTGCCACACCAGTGCTCCTCTTCCCCACAGAACTGCCAACCAGGCTGCCACTCAGATCCAAGCAGGCTCTGCACTCCTGCTCTGTTCTGCAGCTTAATTCCTCCCCACTGTTGGGCCTGGGGCTGGAAGCAACTGCAGCTGGAAGGAGGCCCAGAGCTGTACCCTTTCCGTGCCCTGGGGGCTGGATCCAACTGGGTATGCCTTTCACTGTGTTCTAGTAGTTCTGTCCACTCACCTTCTCTGTTGTTTTTGTTGTTTGCGTGTTGAGAATCCTGGTAAGTGCCACACCTCGATGATTCAGTGCCCTGTGGCCTGTTCTGCCTGGCTCCTGGTCTGTTTGGTCCTGGCACAGCCCACGCTGAGCTCTGCTCCGCTCCACTCCCAACTCTGTGTGATAGACTTTTCCCCGCAGCTGTCCAGACTTTCCTGGGCTTTAGCCTTGCTTCCCTCTGTTGTTTCGTGGGTTCTGCAGCTCTAGAATTTGTTCAGAGCCATTTTTATAGGTGTTTGGAGGGACCTGGGGGAGAGCACATGCAAGTCCCTGCTTTCCAGCCCCCATCTATTATTATGCTCAATTTTCTTTGGGTATTTAATCGTTGGTTGTTATCCAAGCTTCTTTGCCTTACAGAATATCATATTCCAAGCTCTCTGATCCTTTAAAGTAGAAGCTGCCAAGTCCTGCATAATTCTCACTATGGTTCTATAATATTTTAATCATTTCTTTATGGCTGCTTGCAGTATTTTCTCCTTCACCTGCTAATTTCTAAATCTGGCTGCAATATTCCTTGGCATTTTCATTTTGGGATTTGTTTCAGGAGGTGATTGGTGGATTTTTTCAATGATTATGTTACCCTCTGGTTCTAGGATCTCAGGACATTTTCCTTGATAATTTCTTGAAAGATCCTCTCCAGTCTCTTTTTTCATCATGGCTTTCAGGTAGACCAATGATTCTTAAGTTTTCTCTCCTGAATGTATTTTCTAGGTAAATGGTTTTTCCACTGAGATATTTCACATTTTTTCCTTATTTTTACATTCTTATGATTTTCTTTTGCTGATTCTTGATGTCTTATAAAGTCATTAGCCTCCACTTGCACGATTTTAATTTTTAATGAATTTTTTTCTTCAATTAGCTTTTTTACCTCCTTTTTCATCTGATTAATTCTGCTTTTTAAGGAGTTCTTTTCTACAGTGGGTTTTTATTTCTCCTTTTCCATTCTGCCAGCTATATTTTTTCCATTAATTAATATGTTTTCAGTTTCTAACATTCACTTCTACAATATTTTAAGCTCCAAATTTTCTCCCCATCTCTTCCCTCCTCTGACTCCAAGATTGAATTCGTTCTGATTACCCCTTCCCCTAATCTATGCTCACCCCCTCACCCCTTTCTCTTATCTTCTTCCCTTCTATTTTTCTGTAGGGCTAGATAGATTTTTATATCCCATTGCCTGTGTAGCTTATTTCCCATAGCATGTAAAAACAATTTTTGACATTCGTTTTAGAAACTTTTAGTTCCACGTTCTCTTCCTTCTTCCCTCTCCACCCATCCTTATTGAGAAGACAAGCAATTCAATATAGGTTATTCATGTGTACTCATGCAAAACACTTCCATAATAGTCCTATGGTAAAAGATTAACTATATTTCCCTCCATCCTGTCCCACCCTCCATTTATTCTATTCTCTCATTTCACCATTTTCCTCCCCAAAAGTCTTTGCTTCTGATTACCCCCTCCTCTCATTTGCCCTCCTTTCTATCATTCCGCCTTCCCTTTTCCCCTTCCCCCCTACTTTCCTGTAGGGTAAGATAGATTTTAATACCCAATTGAATGTGTATATTATTCTCTCCTTAAGCCAAATCTGATTCAATCATTCCCTCTCACCTCCCCCTTCTTCCCCTGCATTGTAAAAGCTTTTTCTTGCCTCTTTTATGTGAGATAATTTACCCCATTCTACCTCTCCCTTTCTCCTTCTCCCAGTACATTCATCTCTCATCCTTTAAATTTATTTTTTAGACATTATCTCTTCATATTCAACTCACCTTGTGTCCTCTGTCTATATATACTCACATACATATGTATCTACATATACATATATACATACAGATACATATACACACATATTCATGCACATCATATATGTGTGTGTGTGTGTGTGTGTGTGTGTGTAAATACATACATACTTTCCCTCCAACTGCCCTAATACTGAGAACGGTCTCATGAGTTACAAGTATCATCTTTCCATGTAGGAATGTAAACAGTTCAATTTTAATAAGTCTCCTATGATTCTCTTTCCTGTTTACTAGTTCATGATTCTTGTATTAGAAAGTCAAATTTTCTCTTCAGCTCTGGTCTTTTCATCAAGAATGCTTGAAAGTCCTCTATTTCATTGAATTTCCATTTTCCCCCTGATGTCTTATACTCAGTTTTGCTCAGTAGGTGATTGTTGGATTTAATTCTAGCTCCTTTGACCTCTAGAATCTCATATTCCAGGCCCTCTGATCCCTTAGTATAGAAGCTGCTAAATCTTATGTTATCCTGATTGTGTTTCCACGATACTTGAGTTGTTTATTTCTGGCTTTCTTCAATATTGTCTCCTTGACCTGAGAATTCTGGAATTTGACTGCAATACTACTCGGAATTTTCTTTTCAGGATCTGTTTCAGGAGGTGATTGGTGGATTCTTTCAGTTTCTATTTTCTCCTCTGGTTCTAGAATATCATGGCAGTTTTCCTTGATAAGTTTTTGAAAGATGATGTCTAGGCTCTTATTTAGATCACATTTTTCAGGTATTTTCCAGTAATTTTTACATTATGTCTCTTGGATCTATTTCCCATGTTAGTGGTTTTTCCAGTGAGATGTTTCACATTGTCTTCTAGTTTTTCATTCTTTTCATCTTGTTTTATAATTTCTTGATTTCTCTTAAAGTCATTAGCTTCCATTTGCTCCCTTCTAATTTTTAAGAAATTATTTTCTTCAGTGAGCTTTTGGTCCTCCTTTTCCATTGGGCCCATTTTTCTTTTAAAGGCATTCTTCTCCTTATTGGCTTTTTGGACCTCTTTGCCATTTGAATTAGTCTATTTTTTAAGGTGTTATTTTCTTCAGCATTTTTTTTTTGGTCTCCTTTAGCAAGTTGTTGACTCATTTTTTCATGATTTTCTTGCATCACTCTCATTTCCCTTCCCAATTTTTCCTCTACTTCTCTTGATTTTCAAAATCCTTTTTGAGCTCTTTCATGGCCTGTGACCAATTCATATTTTTCTCAGAGGCTTTGGATATAGGATCTTTTACTTTGTGGTTTTCTTCTGGTTATATGTTTTGATGTTCGTTGTCACCAAAATAAGATTCTATAGTCTGATTTTCCTCACTTTTTGCTCATTTTCCTAGACATTTATGTGACTTTTTAGCTCCTTGTTTAGTTAGGACTCAGCTTCCAATGTGGAGTGTCTCTTGTCACAAGCTTCAGGGGTTTCGTGCATCTGTTTTCAGAGATATTTCTAGGGACGTATAAATTTTCAGTTCTCCCAGGATTGTATGCTCAAAGAAGAAGTATTTACTCCTCTCCTGGTGTATGCTCTGGTCTGTGAGTGATTACAAGCACTCTTTTCTGCCTTGCAATTGTGAGGAGGATTCCCTTTCTCCCATCACCACAAGTTCTGCCACTCCAGCATTCCTTCTCACCCCCAGACAGCCACCCAGGACTGTGACCCAGATTGAATCACTGGAAAAGCAAGAGAATCCTGCCTCAGCACCAGCAAAGAGATCTCTGCAATCTCCCTCTGATCAGCTACTTGATCCCCTAATCATCTGTGGGCTGAGAGCTTTGGAAGCAGCCACTGCTGCCACCATCACCTCCACCACCACCATTGCTGTGGGGGTGGGGCTGGACCATTCTCCTGTCCTACCCAGGTCTAACAGACCTTTCCAACTGACCTTCTAAGCTGTGTTTGGCATTTGTGGGTTAAGAAATCTGGAAACCACCACAGCTGCCAGTGATTCAGTCCCTTGATGTAAGTTGCAGGTTTGCTCTAGCCCAATCTGTGCTGGTGAGGCCCACACTGGACTGTGCTCTTCTCTCAGACTGGTAAACAGACTTTTCCTTTGGACCTTCCAGGTTGTCTTGGGATGGAAATTTGTTTCACTCTGTCATTTTTTGGGTTCTGCTGTTCTAGAATTTGTTTAGAGTCATTTTTTTTACCAGGTATTCAGAGGGGTTTGTGTTAGAGCTTAAGCAAGACCCTTCTTTTACTCCACCATCTTGGCTCTGTCCCCAACTATATTTTTTAAGAAATTATTTTCTTCATTCAATTTTTATCCTTCTTTTTCCAAGCTATTGTCTCTCTCTTGCATACCTCCCATTTCTTTTACCAATTTCTCTTCTACCTTTCTTCTTTGACTTTTAAAATTCTTCATGAGCTTTTCCAAGAAGGCTTTTTGGGCTTTGAACGAATTCATATTTCCCTTTGAGGTTTCAGATGTAGGTATATTGACAATGTTGTCCTTTTCTGAGTTTGTGTTTCGATCTTTCTAGCTTTTAGTTTCAGCTGTCCTGCTGAAGCACAGCGGACACTGACCCAGCTACTTGTGTTGGGGGCCAGAGACCTGGTCACTGGCTTTGTGTGCTGGGACCTCAGGTGCTGGCAGTTGGAGGTTGTAGGGGTCTGAAATCTTACCTCGTGCTGAACTGCAGTCCTAGTTTTGATGTCTGGCATGTGCTGGGGCCAGGTAGGGTTTTACTTTGTTTCCCTGGGGCTGTGCTGAATCATGTGGAGATTTACCAGCTTGAGAGTGCCTCCTTACCTGGGTCTGTCTTGAAACGCATTGAGGTCCATCTGTTGGAGGACACCTGACCACCTGGGAATGCACCAGTACTTGTGATTGTTCTCTGAGCTGGAGTCTGCCATTTCTCTTGGCTGTGCTAAGGCATGTGGGAGGTCCTGGTGTTGACGTTTGCCTGTTCCACCACCCTTGGGCTCAGTGTCTCCTACTAGTTTGCTAAGGTGGGGCTTGCTGAGACACTTCCTTTCCTGGAACGTTGTCCCCTTTTACCTTAGTGAAATGGACCTTTCTTGTTGATCCTCTGAATTTCCCAAGTAAGAGACTGCTTCACCCAGTCTTTCTGCTGGCTACACTCTTCCAGGATTTTTCCCATGGTGCTGTTTTCTTTCTTTTTTTTTTTAAGAGGTCAAAAAGAGAGAGTGATAGTGACTTACTGCTTATTCTGCCATCTTGGCTCCTGGAAGTCTTCCTTGATAACTTCTTGAAAGATGATGTCTTTACTCTTCAAAATCAATTCTTATACTATCTCTCCTAGATCTGTTTTCCATGTCAGTTGTTTGTTTTCTTTTGTTTTTTTTTAATTATTTAAATTTTGTTTTATTGTTTCTTGATGCCTCATAAGATCATTAACTTCCACTTGCTGAATTCCAATTTTTAAGGAATTATTTTCTTCAATGAGTTTTTGTACCTCCTTTTCCATTTTGCCAGTTCTACTTTTTAAGGAGTTCTTTTTTTTTTAGCGAATTTTTGTACATCATTTTCCATGTGGGCAATTCTGTTTTTTAAGACATTTTTTTATTCACTGGATTTTTGTGCCTATTTAGCCATTTGGTCTATTTTGGTTTTTAAGGTGTTATTTTCTTCAAGTATGTGTGTGTGTATCTCCTTTTCCAATTTGTTGACTCTTTTTTGATTTTCTTGTATCACCCTCATTTCTTTTCACAATTTTTCTTTTCTGTTTTATAATTTTTAAAATCTTTTTTGATCTCTTCCAGAAATCATTTTTGTACCTGAGACCAATTCCCATTTATATTTGAGGTTGTGGATGTAGCTATTTATTGTCTTTATTGTCATCTTCTGTCTTTGGATTTTGATCTTTCCTGTCACCATAGTAACTTTCCATGGTCAAGACCTTTTTTGTTTGTTTGTTTGCTTATTTTCCTAGACTATTTCTTGACTCTTAACTTTGTGCTAAAGTTGGGCTCTGCCCCTGGGATAGATGGGGCGTTGTCCCAAGCGTTAGTTGTTTTTTGGTGCTGCTCTTTTCAGAGCTAGTTCTGGCATCTTCCAATTCAAGAGTTTGGCATTTTTTCTGGGGGCTCTCACCCACTGGAACAGTGGTGTGTGACTCTGGGCAAGCCCTTGTAACTGCCCCCGGCTTTGCTACCCCAGATGTTGGTTTGTATTTGGTCTGTTTATTGTGTATGTTTGTAATTTGTTTGTATTTGCTCAGAAGTTCAGCTTGCTGGCTTTTCCTCCTGAACTAAGTGAATGATATTTGTATGTTGGATTAAAGTGGGATTGCTAACCTCCTAAAGTTGCTTTCCTTAGAAAAGCAGATCAAAAGAACCTGTGCTGACAATTGGTCTTGTTGGGTCTTACACCTCAACAGCTGCTGCTAGCTGAATTGTTGTTACAGCCTTGGGGATCATAACAAAAGGATGAAAAGCTCTGATCCCTCCAATAAAAAGGGAAAGTGATTCTGAGATATGGCCTACAATGGCCTTATTGGAAGTCCCCACAACTGAGCTATACTCTTCACTCTGGGGGAGGGGAACAGGGAAGTCAGAGGAGTTTAATACTGAGAGTGTTGCACTGGTGTCAACTAGAGCAGACACCTCTTGCCCATGTATCAGCAAGGAGACATCTCTAAAAGGAGTCATGGGGATAGGCATGGCCTGTACATCCCCCTCCTTTTGACACTCCTCCTCCTGCCAGCCTTCCCTGGAGCCTAGTCATGCTGAGTGATCAGGATTGTAGGAAGGGGCCCTCAGTGCTTCCTGGGATGCTTTCTGTAACCACCTCCTAGTCTCCCCTTTCTTCACTGAGACAAATATGAGTTGATACAGATCTGGATACCCAGGTCCGTGTGAACACAGGGTGAGTCAGAACTGCTCAGCAAAGCCTATGGGGTCTCCCCCTGAGACTAGGATACTTGTTGGCAATAGCTTGGATTTCTCCACACTGCCAGGGCTTGAAACCATAGGTCCTGATCAAGCCACTATCCTCAGGATATTTTCCTGGGAGAACTTTGGCTTGCACTTTGAAAGGGAACATAGAAGCTGGGGAGATGGTGAAGTCTTTTGATAAAGGTGGGTATATTTTAGTGAGCTGGGTAGTTTGGGAGTTGTTAAGGAGAAGGTTTTCAAATGATTTAATCCTTTCTTTCACTGATTCTGATTTCTTTTCCCCTTGCCTCTGAGCACCATTTATTACAGCTGTCCCACTCAAGAGGCTGAGTTTCCTTATTCATCAGTTTCTGCTTAAATACTCTAATGTGGTCTTATCAAAGCTGCCACAATGTGGCCAGCAAAGTTTAGGGTGTTCACTAGTCAAATCAAGGCAATCCTGGAAATATGAGGGAGTCAAGGCCATAGTTTTTATACATTTGAAAGGCACATGTTTGTTCTGGGGGTTTGTACTACTACTATAATCCTCCCATGCCTTTACCACACATCTGTCCTATTTAGAAGGTAGCCACTCAAAGATAATAATACCACTTAACTAAAAAGCATACACAATATGTAAATACAAGTACAAGTACACTATAAAGGGATATAACAACAAAATACACAAAATACAAGTACACAAATTCAAATAATCCACACTGTGCTAGCAAATCACTTGAATTAGAAAAGTAAACATTCCACAACTCTAACCAAGTATGCAATTAAAATGTTAGTTTCAACCTGTTTGCCCACAAAACCAATCTTGCAAGCAATTCTTAAGCAAATAAAATTTACTGTAGGCAGAAATAAAACCCAGAGTCCATAGCCAGCGCTGCCTTTGTAAAAGAGAAGAGAAAAACCACAGGCCATAGCTGGCCCTGCATTATAAGAGAAAAGACACACACAAGAGCCAAATCTGTGTGCTAACAGGCCTTACTAGTAGTCCAGGCCAAGAAAAGGCCCTAGGAACATCCTCACAATGAAAGGTGGGCTTGATCAAAGGCTGAGTCTATAATGGAGCAACAGTGAGAATGTTGAATCTGCCAGACCAGTTGAGTTGCGACCCTGGAAAAAAATCCATTTGGTATCCAGTCCCTTCTCTCTGGTACTGGAGAGCTCAAGGCTTCACTCTACATCCACCCCTTAAAAACTTATCACCAATTAATGTTGACAGGATTTTACTGAGCCTATCTCTAACCTGAGAATTTGAAGCAGCAGGCCAGAGACAAAGTGCCGATAATCAGATAGCCATTTCGTTAATTATGAAAATCATAATTCCCTTCATAGAACTTTATTATGCTTGCTTGCAGATTGTTTGGGAGTTGCCTACAATGGGAATTCTTTACAAGGGCAAGTATATTTGTTCTGAGCCTGGCTCTAACACCAGCATACTCATAGTTTAGGCTCAATTTTGGGATGAAATGAGATATTCAAGAGTCATTGAACATTTATCATTACTTTGCCCAAACACAGCAAGGATATACAGTAGATTAAGGCTCCCTCTCTCATGATCTTAGGCATCCACCAAAGTCTAAGAGGTTAGAGTCCCCATATCTAGATTCTTTTATTGGACCTAAGTCAGGAAACTGAATCAGAGAAGCTGAGGCCAATCAGATTTGGTGGGGCTAGAGGGAGAGAGAAACTGTGCCAGGGAAGCCCCAGAGAAGCTGGGGCTGAAGAAAGTAGTCTAGTGGTTATATGTGGGGAGGAAGCTATGACAGAGAAGTCAGGTCTATTGGAGGAGGAAAACGCTGATTCTATCACACTCTGCATCTCAGGCAAAAAAAAAAAAGAAAAGAAAAAAACAAGGACAAAGTGCACTCTCCATCTGGAGGCTCTAATAAATTTAGTTGATTCTATAAATAGAAATCCTCAAAGAGCTTCACTGGTCCAAAGAAGA
Source organism: Phalanger gymnotis (assembly GCA_028646595.1). NCBI lineage: Eukaryota > Metazoa > Chordata > Mammalia > Diprotodontia > Phalangeridae > Phalanger > Phalanger gymnotis. Next base: position 1,942 of record JAQQSZ010012695.1, on the reverse strand, counting down.
CAACAGTGGAGAGCTTATTATCTTCAGTTCCATCAGATCGTGCCCTCAGTTGCCTATTGTTCCAGATACTTGTCAGGTTTGTGTTTGAGCTTCTCTGACAACTGCTTTCATCACTTGTGTAGCTTGTGGCTCAGTGGATTGAGAACTGGTCCTAGAGTGAGAAAGAACTAATTTCAAATCTGGCTTCAATCCCTTAAAATCTGTGTAAGCCCGGGCAACTCACTTAACCACTGGCTGTCTCAGGTTCCTTAACTGTAAAATGAGGATAATAATAACATCTACTTCTCAGATTAGGGGTGTTGAAGGAGGACTAGTACCTCTGGTGGGAGGGCTTGCCAAGCCTTTTTCAGGGCTGCTCATCTAGTTTTGGGGTCCATCCGTCACTCAACCCTCACTTATGGCTCCAAGATGCTGTGGCATGTGCAGCAGCAGCCACACCCTGGTAAAACCATTTCAGCAAGTGGGAGGAGCTAGGTTGAAGGTAACCCACAGCACTCAAATCCTATTGGTGAGTTAGGGGGATGTTGTGTTGTTAAGCAAAATGGGCTCCTTAGCACTTAGTTCAACAAATGCCCTTGAAGAGTTTGGCTTTTGTTTGCTTTGAGTGATTCAGCTATTTCATTGAATCTTGCAAAGTGCTAAGCCCCAGGCCGAAGATTTGGGTGTCCTTGGTGCCTCCTTGCCTCAGGGGAGGGCTTAGTTTAGACATGAGTTTGAGTGACATGTCTGGGCTGGGGTGGAGGGCGGGCGTGGGGCTCTTGGACCACATGGGTTTGAGTCCTCCTCTTTGTGGTGATTTTGGGTCGCGTGGGTGAGCCGCATGTGTGACTCACCCCTAATGCTGAAAAAGATATATAAATCAGGGGTTGGCCTCTGCTTTCTTGGAGCTCTGCAGCAGTGGTGGCGGTGGCGCGTGTGACTCTGGGCTAGCCCTTGTTCTGAGCTCCTGGGCTGAATCTAGATGTCGGTAACTATGAATTGTATTAGGTCTGTCTGTTTGTAATTTGTTTAAGGGCTCTTGAGATGGTGTTAATGATGAGACTCCAGGCAGCTGTAGCTAAGGAGCCCTCCAGCTTGTAAACCCTGATGCTGAGACTTTGTTGAGCTCTGGTAACTATGTATTGGGATTTGAATCAGACAAGGTTTCTCTGTTGATGTTTGTAATTTGCTTGTATTTTGCTCTGAAGTTCACGGTGCTTGTTTTTTCCCCTGAACTAAGTGAATGATATTTGTGTGCTGAATTAAAGTAAGCTTGCCAACCCCTTCACCTTGCTTTCCTTATTAAGGAAGACTGAAAGAACCTGTGTTTTTGTGGTGTGCTGGCAGCTTTCTGGGTGCTGGCTATGGGTGGATCTTACACCCCCACAGAAGCTGCTAGCCAGATTGTGGAAACAGATGTCTACCCCAAGTATATAAAGACTTCTCCCAGGGGAATGGGTAGATGAGAATAATTTCTTCTAATGGCCACAAAGGTGGCTCAAGCAGGACCAAATGGTCAGATAATGAAGGCCATCCACTGCATCCCAGACCATCACCACTTGTCTTGACTTTTGTCTTGCCATTTGTAACAACAATGTTGTTAGCAGGTACTGTGGCTGTGTAAGACCAACAACAATAGCACACAGGGAGGACTGCCAACACATGTTCTTTGATCTGCTTTTCTAAGGAAAGCAACTTTAAGGGGTTAATAATCTCAGTTTCATCAAACATACATAAATCATTCATTTAGTTCTGGGAGGAAAGATCAGCCCCCTGAACTTCAGGGCAAATACAAACAGAAATTACAAGCATCAACAGACAGACCCTGTCTGAACAAATTATAATTCATACTTATCAGAGAAGCACCAATCATCTGTCTGTGTTAGCAAAGCTGGGAGTGGGTTATTTCAATGGCTTGCCCAGAGTCTTGTCACCCTTTCAATTAATGTACCCCCCCCCCCCC
>JAQQSZ010012694.1:0-11942 GCA_028646595.1 Phalanger gymnotis | reverse complement strand
AGGGGGAGGAAAGGTCTCACTTTCATATGCGCTCACAATATTAATCTCCTGGAGGGTGAGAGGCGTCGCCCCTCCCCCCCCCCCCCGGTTATATAAGAAAGGGGTTAGTGTTAGGGGGTGGGTAGCCTCGTGAGAGGCAGGCAGGCCAGGCCCCCAACCCAGGGGTGAGATGAAGGCCGGTGGGGCCCCAGGGCTAGGGGGCACAGGGCTGAGACATAGCTGGTTCAGAGTGAGCGTGGCTGGAGTCTGGAAAAGGTTGGTAAAGGACGGTTCAGTGGTTGTGCCAGGGGCTTCGATTGTCAGGAAGGGGTTGGAGGCCTTGGGTCCTGTCGGGGCGGGGAGGGCAAGCCCCGGCGGAGTAACCAAAGAGTCCAGGTCCACGAGGGCAGCATTGGGTTCCAGGAAGGACTCTAGTGATATCTGGGTCGGGGGAGTGGGGCCCGCGGCACTGTCGGTGAAGGGCTCCCCACATCCCCTGCCCCAAACCTGCTGAAGTCAAATGCCCCGGGGCTCCGGGCAGCGACCTCTCCAGCCAGAAGCTCCAGCCTCCCAGTGCTGCTGCCCGAGGCGGGCACGGGCAAGTACCGTTCAAAGGCGGGCAAAGTAAGGGAATTCGTCCCGGTCTGCATTGAAGCTCCCAGTTACTGGGGTGCCGTTGGTGCTGGGCTTGGCCGGGGAGCCTCCCCAGGGGTCTGAAAAGGCTGGCGCTGGCGGCCACGGGTCAGTGGCGGTGGATGGGCGGCTGACCGTAGCTTCACCTATCAGCTCCCCTCCAGGGGAAAGAGCACCCCCCCACCCCCCCGCCACGATCAGCTGCAGGGCCAGGGAGAGGGGCAGGTCTCCAAGGGTGCCCAGAGCGAGGGTTGGGAGCCGGGCACCCCCGGCGTCAAGCTGAAGGTGAGACGGGGGTCTTGGGCCGCCTCAGGGATCAGAGTAGGTTGGGGGTGGGGAGCCGCTGCCCCCAGCACAGGGCAAGCAGCGGAGAGCATTTTTTGTTAAGTATATTTGGAGAGACCAGGTCAATGTGTCAATAGTTTGATGTTCAAGTCATAAAAACTAATTCAACCTTGGATTATATTAAGATATACCTATATAAAGATATATAAATTATGAGAATCAGATGGTGATAGTACCACTGAATTCTGTACTATTCAGAATTCATACTGAATTCAATTCTGGGCATTAGAGTTTAGTAAGGATATCATGATGGACTTCCAGGAGCCAAGACGGTGGAGTAAAAAGTGAGTCACTCTCACTCTTCCTTATTGCCTTCTAAAAACCCAGAACATATTACCCCAAGAAAAATCCTAGAACAGCAGAACTAGCAGAATAAATAGAGAGGAACATTCTATTAGCCTGGGAGGCTAGGGGGATCAGTGGGAAAGGTCCTTCTCCTTCTGCTGGAAGGGGAGCATCATCCAGGGTAGGAAGCATCCTGTCAAGCCAGCAGCAAGCCCCACCTCAACAAACCAGGGGCAGACCCTGAGACCCAGGCCAGTGGAACAGGCAAACACCAACACCAGGACTCCCCTTCCCCCCAACCTTGGCACAGCCAGGGGAACTGGAAGACTCCAGATCAGAGAACCACCACTGTATGCTGGTGGGCAGGCATTCCCCAGTAGCTAGACTTCCCTGTGCTTCAGTGCTGCTCCTGGTAGGCAGGCATCCTCTAATAACCAGCAGCCCCAGGTGAGCAAGTGTCCTCCAGCAGCCAAACATCCCCTGCCAACCCTCAAACTTCAGTGTAGCCCTGGGGAAATGCAGAAAAACCCCACATGGCCTCAGCACATTGCCAGAGAGGACAATATTGTCAATATATTTACATCTAAAACCTCAAAGGGGAATATGAACTAGTCTGAAGCCCAAAAAGCCTTCTTGGAAGAGCTCAAAAAGGGTTTAAAAGTCAAATAAGAGAGGTAAAAGAAAAATTGGGAAAAGAAATAATAGATATGCAGGAGATCTAGTCAATAGCCTGGAAAAGGAAGGACAAAAATTGATGACATTCCCAAATGGAAAAAAAAAATCCACTGAAAAAGACAACTTCTTAAAAAGCAGAATTGGCCAAATGGAGAAGGAGGTAGAAAAGGTAACTGAAGAAGACAATTCTTTTATTTATTTTTAGTTTTCAACATTCACTTCCACATGATTTTGAGTTCCAAATTTTCTCCCCATTTCTCCCCTCCACACACGCCAGGAAGCCATATATTCTGATTACCCCTTCCCCCAATCTACCTTCCCTTCTATCTCTCCCACCCCCTTCTTTTGTCCCCTTCCCCTTTTAAATTGCTGTAAGGTAAGATAGATGTTGATGCCCCATTGCCTGTGTATCTAATTTCCTAGTTGCATGTAAAAACAGTTTTAACATTCTTTTTCAAAACTTTGAGTTCCAAATTCTCTCCTTTTCTTCCCCTTCAACCACCCTCATTGAGAAGGCAAGCAGTTAGATATAGGTTATACATGTGTAATCATGCAAAATGCTTCCATAATATTCATGTTGTGAAAGACTAACTATATTTCCCTCCATCCTATCTCATCCTCCTCTTTGTTCTGTTTTCTCCTTTGACCCTGTCTCTCCTCAAAAGTGTTTGCTTCTTATTACCCACTCCCCAATCTGCCCTCTCTTCTACCCAGTCATCTCTTCTCCCCTTCCTCTACTTTCCTGTAGAATAAGATAGATTTCCATACCTAACCGAGTGTGTATATTATTCCCTCCCCAAGCCAAATTGGATGAGAGTAAGGATCACTCATTTCCTCTTACCTTCCCCCTCTTCCCCTCAACTATAAAAGCTTTTTCTTCCCTCCTTTATGTGAGATAATTTACCCCATTCTAGCTCTCTCTTTCTCTTTTTCCCAGTACATTCCTCTCTCATCCCTTAATTTTGTTTTTTATATATCATCCTGAGAAAAGCAATTTGTTAAAAATTAGAATTGGGCAAGTGGAAGCAAACGATAAATGTAAAATGCCTCATTGGAAAAACAACTGACCTGGGAAAGAGAGCTGGGAGAGATCATTTGAGAATTATTCTTCTACCTGAAGGCTATGATCAATAAGAGCCTGGATTGTACTTTCAAGAAATTATTAAACAACACTGCCCTGAGGTCCTAGAACAAGAAGGTAAAATAGACATTGAAAGAATCCACCAATCTCATCTTGAAAGAGATCCCAAAATGAAAACTCCAAAGAATATTGTAGCCAAATTCCAGAGCTATCAGGTAAAGGAGAAAATACTGCAAATAGCAAGAAAAAAAAACAATTAAAAAAGCATGGAACCAAAAGTTAGGATTACCAAGGACCCTGCAGATTCTACATCAAAAGCTTAGAGGGCTTGGAATATGATTCTCCATAAGGCAAAGGAACTTGGATTACAACTAAGGATAAACTGCCCACTGAAATTGAGCATAATCTTTAAGGGGAGGAGAGGAACATTCGATGAAATAGGAAACTTCCAAATTTTCCTGATGAAAAATCTAGAGCTGAACAGAAAATTTAATCTTCAGTTAAAAGACTCAAGAGAAGTACAAAAAGTTAAACAGGAAAAGAAGAAAAAAAACATTATTCAATAAGATTAAACTGTTTACATCCCTACATGGGAAGATACTTTGTATTGTTCAGAACAGTATCTTTATTATGATGTTTAGAAGGGGTATACGTAGACAGAGAAGGCGGATATAAGTTGACTTTGATGGGATGATAAAAATAAATGAACTGAGGGGTGAAAAAATGATTGTACTGGGAGGAGAGAAAATGAGGAGGCAGAAAAGTGTAAATTACATCACATGTATTTCTTAGACAGTACCAAGTAATTTTGATGATTGCTGCTTTATAATACAATTTAAGATCTGGTATGGCTAGAGCACCTTCCCTAGCATTTCTTTTCCTTAATTGCCTTGATATTCTGGACACTTTGTTCTTCCAGATCGATTTTGTTATTATTATTATTAGCTCTATAAAATAATTTTTGGTAGTTTGATTGGTATGGCACTGAATAAGTAAATTAATTTAGGTAGAATTTTCATTTTTATTACATCAGTTCAGCCACAATTTAGATATAAAGGCAAGTACCATAAGCAAATTAGGAGAGCAAGGATTAGTTTGACTGTCAGATTTATGGAGAATGGAAGAATTCATGACCAAACAAGAGACAGAGAGCATTATGAAAGGCAAAATGGATGATTTTGATTACATTAAATTGAAAAGTTTTTGCACAAACAAAGCCAAGGCAATCAAGATGAGAAGGGAAGCAGAAAGCTGGGAAACTATTCTTACAGCCAGTGTCTCTGATAAAGGCCTCATTTCTAAAATATATAGATAACTGAGTCTAATTTCTAAGAATACAAGTCATTCCCCAATGATAAGTGGTCAAAGGGTATGAACAGGCAGTTTTCAGATGAAGAAATTAAAGCTATCTATAGTCATGTGAAAAAATGCTCTAAATCACTATTGATTAGGGAAAAGCAAATCAAAACATCACTGAGGTACCACATCACACCTATCAGATTGGCCAATATGACAAAACAGGAAAATGATAAGTGTTGGAGAAGATGTGGGGAAATTGGGACACTAATATATTGTTGCTGGAGTTGTGAACTGATCCAACCATTCTCGAGAGCAATTTGCCCAAAGGTCTATAAAAATGTGCATACCCTTTAACCTAGCAATACCACTTCTAGGTCTGTATCACCAAGAGATCATAAAAATGCATAAAGGACCCACATGTATAAAAATATTTGTAGCAGCTCTTTTTGTGGTGGCAAGGAACTGGAAATCGAGGAGATGCTCATCAACTGGGGAATGGCTGAACAAGTTGTGGTATATCAATGTGATGGAGTACTATTGTTCCATAAGAAATTATGAGCAGATAGACTTTAGAAAAACCTGGAAAGATGAGTGAAGTGAGCAGAACCAGGAGAGCACTGTACACAGTAACAGCCACATTGTGCAGTGACTAACTTTGATTGACAGCTTTTCTCAGCAATGCAAAGATCTAAGACAACTCCAAAAGACTCATGATGGAAAATGCTATCCACATCCAGAGAAAGAACTATGGAGTCTGAATGCAGATCAAGGCATACTATTTTCCCTTGTTCTTGTTCTTGTTCTCTTCCTCCTTCTCCTCCTCCTCCTCCTTCTTTTGCTTTTCTCTTTCTCATAGTTTTTCCCTTTTGTTCTAATACTTCTTTCCCAACATGACTAATGTGGAAATATGTTTAATATGATTGTACATGTAGAGCCTATATGAGATTGCATACCATCTTGGGAAGGGGGAAAGGGGAGGGGGAAAATTTGGAACTCAAAATCTTATAAAAAGTGAATGTTGAAAACTAAAAATAAATAATTAAAAAAAAAATTCATGCCTTTATACCAATAATATTTAGGGGCAGATTAATTTCATTCTAGTCTCTAACCCCTCCTTCTCAGAGATGAATAAAGTGCCCAGCCTTGTAACATCTTTTATTGCTAGCCTCCATGACTGAGATCATAGTCTTCCTTGGAGAAGGTTGGGAAAGGTTTGAAAGAGTCCTACCAATGCTTTCACTCAAGCCACTTATGTACACATTTAACCATTAGATGTAGACACACACATAACCTACCTTAGCAGCACATAACTTACTTTAATAAACTAAAAAAGGAATAGATTGAGGTGAAATGCCAAATGCTTGGTTTTCATCTGTTCATCATCAATTATACAAGTGTTAAGTCTAATCATCTGTTCTGACAGATTAGTTAGAACCATTTCCTTAGTTGTGGGTATTATTGTTTTAAGGTTTCCTACTCTACATTGTCATAGATCTGTAATTTTCTCATGTTTTTTCTTATTATTGCAAGATTTAAGCCTTTTAAGGTGTTAAGTAACTTGTCTCCCCTTCACAGTATTCCGAGAGCCTCACAAGGCAAAATTTGTCTACCAACAAGCTCATTTTCCCCTCTCAAAATCTAGGAAGTCCAAAATTTAAGAGAAAATTTTAAAAAAATCTATTACTGTTCTAGAGTCTTCCATCTATGAGATTCCCACCTTTTCTTTTATGAAATCTAAGGGCTTATGAGGAAAAATGCTAATTTATCTCGAGGGAAAGAATTTATGGACTCTGAGTACACATTGAAGTATATTTTTTGTTTCATTTTTCTTGCTTATTTTTTTCCAACATGACTGACTTGGAAATGTTTTCCATTTCAGCAGGAAATTAGGAGAAAAAGATAATGTGCTCCAAGTCCAAAAAGGTTTGGAATCCATGATTTAGAATCATTTCCTTGCCTGCAGTATGAATAATAATGAAAGTGAAAATACTTTTATATGGTACATTATAATTTTGGAGCACTTTGATAATATGTATCCTCATTTGACCCTTATAGGTCCCCTTTTACTTGGGATGTTGAAAATATCATTATTATTTTACATATAAAGCTATTGGCCTAAACAGGTAAAATTAGTTGTCCACAAGCATACAAGTGGCAGAGGTAATATTTGAATCCTGATGTCCTGACTCCAAGTTCAAGGCTCTTTCCATTGCATAGAAACTGTATTTCTGGTAGCCAAGAGCTGTTGTTAGTGATCCGCTACCTAAAAGTGTGACCGAGGTCAAATCAATTACCCTCTCTGGGTATTAGTTTCCTCATGTGTAACATAGGGCAATAGATTTAGGTAATCCCAACAACTCTTCCAACTCCATTTAAAAAATGTTTTGTTGATGGAATAATTCACGTGCTGATGTGAAAGGAGAAGTCACCTGACTTTTTTAAGAGCCAAAAATACATTAATGAAATATTTTTAAATGTAATTTTACTGATGTCATTTGTTTTTACATTCCATTTATTTCTGAATATGCTCCTTCCCTTCCCTCACTAGTGAGCCATCCTCATAACAAGAATTAAAAAAAAAAAAGAGAAGGCACATTATTTTCAACTTTTCTATGGGGCTGGCAAAGACCTTAATTCGGCTAACAAAACTAAAAAAAAAACATATGTAGGTTTGCTTAGGTACCAAATGCTAAGATTTCCACTTATACTGACTGCATGTGGCACATCTTGTTCCTGAGAATGATAAGGACCAGGTCTGGCTTTTATTTTAAACAGGGATTGTGTTTATTTAGTTATAACTTTTACTTAGTTTTTATGTATTTTTTTCTGCTTTTTGTTCTCACTCATGCAGTTACTGCTGAGAAGCACTCAAGGTACTTGCATTAAACACTTTATGCACAGAAAGGTGATTAGTTGTGTTTTCAGTGGTTGGACTCTTTACTGGGAGCTGCAGTTATTTCTTAGAAAATCACTCTAACAGAATTTGGAAACACTGATGTGCATTCTCAGGTAAAAACATGGCTCTTGGGGGATTCATCTAGAGAGGATCATATGAATCATATAATGCATTTCCCCCCTTTCTTTTTTCGTGAAGCCAGTAACTAAAATTCATCCTTATATTGCCTTTAAATTCTTATGGCCCAATGCATGACTCACTGCAGAATTTCCAACCACTTTAAAGCAAATACTTTCATGGTGTTTCATAACCAATATATTAAAAGCAGATGATGGGAACACAAGGTGATTTGAGAATAATTTCTGCAATCATTGAAAAACTTGGAGAAAGATGAGCTTTAAATGTTCAGCTCAGAAAGTGCTGCGAAATCAGCCTCATCACCTCACTAGCTGGAATTTCTTGAGTTCAGGAGTTAATGGTGCAAAGTTTTTTTTTCAGTTCTATAGATCAAAAGGAGTGTGAAAATGACAAAATAAAATCACTTTTCCTGGTCCACTAAAATCAGACCTTTTTTTTCCTCTTTGAGCTATAACTAGCAATTCTGACATCTGGGAGAAGAACCACGGAACTTGCTTGTAGCAAGCAGTGGAAAAAGAGAATATTTTAGGACAAGTATGTTTGGGGAATAGACCTGCACTAATAAATGTGGTTTTTTTTTTTCCATGCAGCAGCTCCCTATATCAATTAAATCACAGGTCAGTCCATTCCCACAGCTTAGCACCATTCATGGCATATAACTGACACAAGAAATGCTAATGATTGATTATCCCGTTAGAATGCAAACCCCTTACAAAGAGATTTCTTCGTTCTCTGCAGTGCCTATGAAAGTGCCTGAAATATAACAAGTGCCTAATAATGATTGATTTGATCACCATCTCTATTCTGCAGTTGGAAAGGGGGTTGACTTTAATTCTGAATCTGATGGTCTTTTTTCAGTATTTTTCTTTCTCCTGCTTTTTGTGACACTTGTTATTGTTGACCACCTTATCTTGCTGGGTACTCTCTCCTCCTTGGGCTTTACTCTACTCAGTCAATTAGTCATTCAACAAGCATTTATTTTTTTTATTTTTTTTTATTTTTAGTTTTAGTTTGCAACACACGGTTCTACGTAATTTTGAGTTCCAGATTTTCTTCCCTCCCTCCCCACCTCCCTCCCCAAGACAGGATGGAATCCCATATAACTTCCATGTATAACTTGGCATTGAACTAATTTACACACTAATCAAGTTGTGGAGAAGAATTATGACCAATGGAATGAATCATGAGAAAGAAGAAACAGAACCAAAAAAAAAAAAACCAAAACAAAACTGCAACCCAACAACAAATACAAAAGAGAGGGAAAAAAAAGGGAGGAGAGAAAAAAGGCGAGCATGAAGTGTGCCTTGATCTGCATTCATACTTCATAGTTCTTTCTCTGGATGTAGATAGCATTCTCCATCGTAAGTCCTTTGGCATTGTCTCTGCATATTGTGTTGCTGAGAAGAGCAAAGTCTGTCAGGGTTAGTCATCACAGAATCCATATATCTGTGATTGTGCATAATGTTCTCCTGGCTCTGCTCCACTCACTCAGCATTACGTCATGTAGGTTCTTCCAGGTTGTTATGAAGTCTGTATCATCCCCATTTCTTATGGTACAATAGTATTCCATTACCTTCATATACCATAGCTTTCAACAAGCATTTATTAGTTGCTTAATATATTCCAGGTACTGTGCTAAGCTTAAAGACAAAAGGAAATGCAAAAGTGTCTTCCCCTGCCCTCAAGAACTCATATGATAGTGGGAGATACAATATGCAAAAAACTACGTACATTCAAAATACATAGAGAGTAGATGGAAGACAATCAGTGACAGAAGGGACTGGGAGTAAAGGACATCAGGAAAAGTTTCTTTCAAAAGTCGATTTTGAGTTTTTCTTGGAGGAATTCAGACAAACAAAGACATGGCAAGAAAGAGTAAGAACATTCCAATCATGGAGGACAACCATGAAACTGAATTAGAAGATGTAGTGGTAAATATAAGGAACAGCAAGAAAGTAGGAGTTGTCGCATCATAAAGTATAGGGAAACAGGATTTGGCAAAGTAAGGCTACACATCAGCGGAATAGAGAGACTATGGCTATATGAAAGTAAAAAGATTCTTAGTAAATACACATATGCACACACATACACACACACACATGACAAAGGCTTTATCATTATATTTAAATTATATTGGAGGGATCTTGGTGTCACGGTGGATACAACACCAGGATTGGGATCAGGTAATCCTAATTTAAATCCTGTTTTAGACTTTAACTCACTGTTTCATCCTGCTCAAATCATTTAACCTCTATTTTCTTCAGTTTCCTCATCTGTAAAATGGGGATAATAATAGGATCTACCTTCCATGGTTTTTGTGGAATAAAATGAGATAATATTTGTAAAACCCTTAGCACATTGGCCAGCAAGTATTATCATTATTATCATTATTATTATTACATAGATTTAAACCTGGAAGAAAACTTAGAGCAGGGGCTCTTAACAGGATATACATGAACTTATTTTTATTTTAATATTTCAAATTATAATTAAAGTTTTGCTAGCACTTCACTTTAATTGGTTACTTTTGTACTCATATATGTTTTATGCATTTAAGAACAATATTCTGAGAAGTCCATAGGCTTCACCAGACTGCCAAAAGGGTCCATGATACAAAATAGATTAAGATCCCAATTGATGTTATGCAGTCCAACAATTTTATTTTAGAGTTGAAAAAAGTAAAGCTCAGAGATTTGTTCAAGATTATATAAGTAATGTTTAGCAGAGGATAGATTTCATTTCTTGCGTCCTAGTTCACTGCTCTTTTTAAGACTGCATTGCCTTATACCAAGGGAATGTCACTGGCTGGCTGAGTCCACTTCAGGTACTCAAAAACATGTCATTTGACTAAGGCGTGAAGATTTTCAATCTGATTAATAAATGCCAATAAAGGAAGTCAAATAACTAAGGTGGCTTTGCTCTCTTCTTCTCTAACATCTCTTTTGTCTGCCTTGGGCTGTGTTTTGCGAAGCAGAGAAAATCAATCCCGATAAAAGAATTCTCTCTCAATTCCTAGATGAAGGTGAAATTGAGTAAGAAGGCTGATTGTTTTCATCCACATTGTTGGCTGCTAGATCAAGGATGATTTAGGTTTTAAAAGTTAGATCTCCAAACTCAGAATCTGAAAGAGGCCTTAGGGAGAGAGAAGAAGCTATCACTTTCTACTAGCCTGAAAGAAATAGTGTTCTGAAACAATGTTCTTAAGAGACTCACATAATTCTATCTGCCCCAAAGGGTTTTATTCTCTGTATTTCATTTCTTTGCTTTTAGTAATGATATTTATTGAAACAAATGTACAAGCCTAAACCAAAGGAGTACTAACAGTATGTGGTTATGTTTATCTCCTTTTTTTATTTTGCCATGGCTATATTTTATGTGTTTGATATCTGAGTATGATGTTGTAAGTGAAATAGAGACATAAAGTCATCCTAAGACTCAGACCGCATCAGAAAAATTACTTCAATGTTTAGTCTAGTCATTTCAAAGTGAGTTTTTCTTTTCAAACACATACACATTCTTAGAAAGTTAGATCTAGAAAGACTCTTAGAGGATATATAGTCCAGATCCTTTCATTTTACAAATGATGAAACTGAGGCCGAGTGTGATTAACTTACTTGTGAAGGTTACATAGATAGCAAATGCCAGAACTGGTACTAAAATGTTACATTTTTGGTTCAAATCCAGGGCTCTTTCCCATCAGGTCAGGACAATTGTGATGAAAAGCATAACTGGAATTCAGATAATAGATATCTAAGCTGGTAAATTATTGCCTTTTAAAGTGGACAGACATTTTCATTTTAGGTAGAAAATCATGAACAATGTCTAAACATTAAAAAGAGTGAACATATACATTGGAATTATATATATATATGTGTGTGTGTGTGTGTGTATGTGTGCGTATGCATATATATATATATGCGTATATATATATATATATATATGTAAATTTAAGATTTGTAAAACACTTTAAAAATATTGCATCTTATTCTCACAACCCTGGGAGGAAAGGCTATTATTCTTGCCATTTGGCATATGAGGACACTGAGGCAGACATTGGTTGTGTCCTTCCCAGGGTCATACAGATAGTAAGAAATTGAAATCACATTTGAACTCAGGTCTTTCTGACTCCAGGCCTAGCACTCTATGCTCTGTGCTACTTAGCTGCCTATCCATCAATCATTTTCCAAATTTATGAGAAACTAAAGTAGTGGTTCTTAAACTTCATCTTACTATCACTTCACACTCTTAGAAACTGAGGATTCTACTCTTCCCATAAGAGCTCTTGTTTGTGTATTATATCTAATGACATTTACCATATTTGAAAATAAAATATTTTAGCATTATAATAAAAATACTTTTGACCATGTGTAGTAGGAAGGCCGAATTTATGATCTCAAATATGATCATGTATATATTTGAATGGTCCGAAATCACAAGATATGAGAGATTCTCTAAGGAGAAAACAATAAGAAATTTATTTAGGCCCCACCCCAGCAAAAACTTGAACCAGCCTCCCCATTCCAACATCTTGACAAAAAGACTCCAGGCCCAGAAAGCCCATTTCACAAGGGCAACTAGGAGGCCAAAGAAAAGCAAGAGAGTATTTAGCCA
>JAQQSZ010012693.1:0-11943 GCA_028646595.1 Phalanger gymnotis | reverse complement strand
ATGATCTCAAGCTAGGATCCTGGGATTCGTGTGCTAGGGCTACAAGGATCTTCCCGAGACCACCGAGTCCAGCCACACACACAGTATGAGAATTTCCTCTGTAGCATTGACAGGGAAAGAGACTAGAAATGAGGAGACCTGTTTACATGGACTTTCTTCCCAGGGGCAGAGAGGGCTCCCTGGTCTCATCTCCCAGAGCCCAGGGAAGTTTTCCCTCCCCTCATCCTAATCAGAAAACAGGGGTACACACTAGCCTAGGGACGCAGGCTGGGAGAAAGTGATGCTTGGCTCCAAGAGGTGTGTGTGTGTGTGTCTGGGGATACAGGGGGAGGCACAAGGGGGCACGGGGCGGGTGATTCCCCGCCCCACCTCCCAGCGGCAGGCGGGCTGAGCGGGAGCCGGATCCCCAGCCACAGCCGCTCCTCGAGTCTCAGACGTTTCCTCAGTCACCAGAGCCGCGCCTCTGTGCAGCAGCAGATGCCAGCTAAGCCCCTAAATCGCACTCACTAATTGTCCTAATTGAGCTAACAGTCTCTGTTTCGTCTCTCCACCCTGAGTCAACCAGCGTCCTTTGGTACCGCCGGAGAGATCCAAGCTGTCGGTGTTAGTGTTACTTTGTCAGCCATTAAGCGATTCATCAGTCTTTAATTGATTTATTACCGCCGCCTGCGCGGACGGCTTTGCAAATAAAGAATGATGTAGGTCAGAAGGCAATGGAAATCGGACAAAATAGCCCAGGCAGGCACTGGGTCTGCAAAGGATCGATCCTACGGTGGGCGTCCACACGGGCCGGGCCCCCCCGATGCTCAGACACAACGAGAAGATGAGGCTGGTAGGGGACTCTGCCCGGAGCCCTGCCGAGCAGAGCAGGAGGCTGGTGACAGGGGGAGGGGCTCTGCCCACGGAGGGGGCCCTCCTGGCCAGGTGGGACGGCCAAGTGGCAGCCCCCAACATCGGCCTGAGAAGAGTGAAGGGCTTCCCGGGTTGGCTGGCTGGCCTGGCTCCAGGAGAAGCCTTGGAGGGTCCCCGGAGAGGGGCTCCATGCCAGGAGGTGGTGTGCATTAGCTAATGGAATCATTCAGGCCCGTTTGAGAGTCCGGGGGCCAAATGGGAGCTCTGATCACCTACTGCTGCAGAGGCCTCCAGAAATAATATCATTAATGAGGGGTGACATTTATGGAGTATAATACTTTGTTGGATCCCCATCCCAACCCAAGTGGGGAGAGGCGCTATAATTAGACCCATTTTACAGATGAGACTCGTAGGAGGTTTGGTGCCTTGGAGGGGTTAAGCAGCAAAGTATTTGAAAGAGGACAGAGCCACAGCATTCCCAACAGGTCAGACGCTTCACGGTTACATGCACTCATTCCAAGACCTGGCAGAGAGCATGAATGGGGAAGACATCCCTGTAGCTGAGCTAAGTGGCTGCTCACCTGGGGCCCTTCAAGAACCTCTGTGTAAACACGACTCTCCAAGATCCAAGAATGCTTGATAGAGACTAACCCACCTTTATGGTTCCAGACCATAAGCCCATTTGACCAAGGAGGCGACTGAGGAACAGGTGGAGGGTGAAGAGGACTTGGCCAATTTCACACAAGTTAGGAGGAAGGGTGAGGATTATAACTGAGGCACAAGCACTCTTTCAATGGCGCCCACACACAAAATACACACTTAATACATCCTCCCCTATTCTGCCTTTGAATCCTCAGCCTCAGCTTCCAGAGTCAGCCCAAGGGAGAAGGAGACAGACAGACAGATGTCTGAGAGCCCATCACTGGCATGGGGTACCTTTCATATGTATAATGATGACAAAAACTTTCTTCTTTCCATCCCTTCCTTCTTTCCTCTATTTCTTTCTTTTCTTTTCCTCCCGCCCTCTCTCCTCTATTTCTTTCTACCTCTTTCTTTTCTTCCTTCCTTCCTTCTTCTGTTCTTTCCTTCCCTCTCTCCCTTCCTCTATTTCTTTCTCTCTTTTCTTCCTTCCTTTCTTTCGCTTCCTTCCTCTATTTCTTTCTCTTTTCTTCCTTCCTTTCTTTCCCTCCCTCCCTCTATTTCTTTCTGCTTCTTTCTTTTCTTCCTTCTTTCTTCTGTTCTTTCCCTCCCTCTCTCCTTTCCTCTATTTCTTTCTCTTTTCTTCCTTTCTTTCCCTCCCTTCCTCTATTTCTTTCTCTTTTCTTCCTTTCCTTCTTTCCCTCCCGTCCTCTCTCCCTTCCTCTATTTCTTTCTATCTCTTTCTTTTCTTCCTTCTTTCCTTTCTTCCTTGCTTTCTCTCCTTTAAATCTCCAGATAAGACAGGGTCTAAGTTGGGTGGGGAGGGCTTGCTCATCTCCTTGGGCTCCAGAAAGTGAGCGACCTATTGAGAACAAGCCTGGGCCCCTTGCAGAGCCAGGATCACTCAAAGAAATCCCAAGAGGGATTGCATGATTCAGATGAAGGAATGTGGGTTTTGGTCTCTTAAGGACCTGAGTTCAAATCCCACCCCCTTCACTTATCTATGTGGCCTTGGACAAAGAGCTGTGCTCCTCTGGCCTCACCTCCCCTCACCTATCAAATTGCCACAGAGGACCCTTCCAGCTTTAGAACTAGGAACCTCTGACCTTAGCAGGGTCACAAGTGCTAGATAGGAAAAGAAGTCTCTTAAACTCAATGCCTCAGTCTCTCTTCTGCAAAATGAGGAAACTGAATTGGAGGCTCGAGGTCACTAACAGTTCTAAATCTATGACTGACTTTGGCAATGGCCTCCTCACGGGCCTCCCAGCCTCCTGTTTCTAACCATCCAGGTCTGTTCTCCACACTGCTGATCTATTCAACCAGCTACAGTATGCCCTATTGCCTTTTCAATAAAGAAGAAACTCCTGCTTACCTTTTCCTGGCCCCAAACTCCTGGATCTTTCTAGATTCAATGGCAGCTCCTCCCTCCTCAGGCATACTGAAATCCAACCAAACTGACCTCCCCTAGGTCCTGACACACAATAAATACTCCATCTCCCCGCTCTGGATCTTTGCATGAGCCAGCCCCCATTCCAGGAATGCACTCCCTCCTGAACTCTACCTTAGAGAGACTTTAAGATGCAGCCCTGCCACCATCTTGGCAGGAAGCCCTGCCCGATCTCTTGCCTCCTACAACTGTGAGTTGTCTTCCATCCAAATTCCTATGTATTTACTTGAATTTATATATAATATGTACATTCCTGTCCCCCATGTAAGACCCTTGTGAGTAGGGATTGCTTCACTCTGTATCCCTAATGCTTGGTACTGTAGGTTGGCACATAATTGGCGCTTAATAAATGCTTGCTCCTTGGTTGATATACACAAACAATGCCGCTTGTCCATAGTGGGTGGTTTTGAGTGGAGGAGTCTTATTGGAATGGGAATACCACCCTGCCTGCTGCCCAACTCCACCCCGAATAGTCTGCCAGGGAATGAGGATGTGCCTGGACAGAGCAGGGGGGGAAGGATGAGCCTCAGTGGACTTCAGAGAGCCCACAACGACAAGAGGGGAGATTGGGGAGAGTGGGAGGGAGGGGCCACAGGCTGCCAACTCTTGCTAACATGACTACATAGATTAACAGCAGTCACAATGGTGCTGACGGGTGCCCGGCCCTGGATCTGCCAGATGTGCTGTGGCCAGGGCAGAGAACAGTGGGAGTATCCCCCTCTCTCTTTTCCCTCTCCCTGGCTGAGACTCATGCTAATGGAATCATCTCTCAGGGGGAAGGATGAGCATGGCCTGGTGATTTATCTCACTCCTGCAAACCCCACCTACTGTATATCTCAGAGACAAAGCAGGCTGTTTACCAGCCAGGGAGGATGGAGTCCTTGGTTCACCCCCCACCCCCCATGCTGAAGACAGACGTCTCTTTCACTGCCCTAGGGGGTGGCAAGCTGCATGTTTCCAGGCTCTGCTCAGAGGGTCCAACAGGAAACACTGGGGGGACCTGCCCCCGGGGAAGGGAAAGAGTCTCAGGAAGGGGGCCCCTGTCTCCTCGAGACAGACACAGACGAAGGGCAGATGGGGTGGGGCTCTGGGAAAGGCAGGGTCCCTTCCCACTTTCCACCACAGGCCCTTTAGAAGGAGCATGGACTCCTGGAATCACTAGGGCAGGCTTCGAAATACTGCCTGATGTCAGTGGAGAAGAACCTGCCACCCCCTTCCTCCTCCCTGGTTCAATTGGGTCCTGAATAGAAAACCAGGTGGAAAAAGAAAGCAGTCTAGGATAGCAAAGACAGAGCCAGACTCTGGTAGCCACGGGCTCAAAAGAATGGAAACTCCCCGAGAGCAGGGACTGCTTCCTTTTGGTCTCTGCAGCCCCAGCAGCCAGCGAGGTGTCTGGTTCTGATCGAGGGTGCCCAGCATTGTAACCCATGGGGAGAAGGGAAGGAGGGGCACAAGGACCTGGATCCAGGCTAGAGACACACTGCCAATTAAGAGGTTCAACAATGGGCCAACTGACTCCCTCCTCTGGGCCTCGGTTTCCTCAACAATACAATGAAAGGGGTGACCAAGATCTATCTTACTCATAAAATAAGTGGCTTAGTGTCTTGCTTACATGATCTGACTCACAATGTGCTAAGGTCCCTCCCATCTCTGACATTCCCTGTTCTAAGTCCTCTCTCAGCTCTGACCTCCCCTGTTCTAAGGCCCCTTCCACCTCTGACATTCCCTGTTCTAAGGCCCCTCTCAGATCTGACATCCTCTCTTCTCAGGTTCCTCTAGCTCTGATGTTCTGCCTTCTAAGGCCCCTCTCCATTCTAACACTCTGTTTCAAGGTGCCCTGTAACTCGCTCTAGCAGTCTGTGTTCTAAGATCAACCACAGATCAGACGCCTGGTTCGAGGTACAATTCCCTTGCCTTCACTCTGGGGGGTAGTAACTGGCACTGCTACACTAGCTCAGGCAGAGGCCCCATTCCGCCTGCCAAAGAGGTTAAGAAGGATTAACCTTCTGGGGTCGCAGAGGCCTAAGTTCCGTGGCTCCCTCTGCCCAAATCAGCTGAACAAGAATTCGGCAAACAGACTCCCAAATTAATCACAGCAAGGAGGAACAGTGAGTGGGGAATCTGAGTCGGGGCCTCAGAGAGGCCAATTCCTCCAGTCTGAAGTGGGAATTTCTGCCCAAGTGGCTGTTCATCCAAGACCTGGCTTTCTGGAGGCAGCCCAATGGCCTTCAGGGCATGAAGTGCCAACCGAACCGTGCCCTATTGGTGCCGTGACACCTCTCTGCTCAGGAGGACCGGCCTGAACGGAAGCTGCGTTCCAAAAGACGTTCTCTCTGCCCCTTAGAACGGCCTCAGAAGGGCTCTATTTTCTGATGTTAGGAAGGCGGCAGATTCACCTCCAAGATTCCCCGAGTTCCACAACACATCCGGGGACATTACTGGATCCCAGAGTTTCCTGGGATATTAGCGGTCGGACCGCCCAATGGACACATTTCCCAGAGTGGCAAACAGAGGCACAGAAAGGGGGAGACGTGGGCCTGGGATCCCGCAGCTCAAACAGGGCAGGCCTAACATGTGACTTTGGGGTCCTGGCCTCCTTCAAAGCCAAGGTGAACCACTCTCCATACCCCCAGCTGGATGTGGACTCTCCTTCACCCCAGCTCGAGGAAGAGCCTGGCAATTTCCTCAGAGGCCCTGTGGTCTGCTCCCACCTCGAACCCAGGCCCCGGAAGTTGCCCGGCTCTGAGGAGCACTGTGCATTCACTGACCTTATGGCGATGACTCAGAGGCAGGGGTTTCTAGGGTCACCCCAATAACCAGAGGAGACATTTACACATTACTTCACGGGAGACTCACCACTCTGTGAAGAGGAGGCTATCACCATCCCATTTTACAGAAGGGACACTGACGCAGAGAAAGGTCAATGACCTACCTGCCCTGGGTCACACAGCCACTGAGCGCCCCAGAACATAAAACACCAAAGTGGGGAAGGATTTTAGGAGTCCAATAGTCAGATCTGGGACAGACGAGGCTGTTGCTGCTAATAAAACGCTAATAATGATGCTGGCAAACTGCTCGACTTAGCACTTCTGTGAAGTAGGTAAGATTATCTTCATTTTACAGATAAGGAAACTGAGGCTCGTAGAGCTGAAGGCAGGATTTGAACTCAGATCCTGGGCTCCAAGTCCAGCACTCTATGACCAGTGCCACCTAAATGCTCAAATGAGAGACAGACAGGCCAGCCCCGGCCCCGACTCAAAACTCTCCCACTTTAATAAGTCATGCCAAGGCTTGCGCTACACCCGTCTTGTCTTCAAGAAGCTGGTGCCCCTCCAACCTGGCAGGTCCCTGCCAATCCTTTTTCTCTGTCCCTGGTATAGTTCCAGGTCCCCTGGGCCTGCCACCCCCAGCAAAGGATGCCATGACAGGGAAGGAAGGAATCTGGGAAGCTTGACTGGGGGCCCCTCCCTCACAGGCATGTGTCTGTGTGAAAACAAAGGGAGACACGAAGGAAAATCAGATACCCCTGAGTCCCGAGGGCACGGATCCCCCCACCCCCCAGGGCGAGAGATGGCTAGGTAAGATGGAGCGCCATTACTGACATGCTCTCAGAGCGTGGTCTTGGCTTCCAGGAGCCACTTAGGGCAGAGCTAGAACACAGGTCGGGCCTGCAGACAGCCTGCCTAAACAGGTAAGGCTGTGGTTTTAATTGGACTCCTGGTTAAGCTTTTTATCTCATTAAAACTGCCTTCATCCTACAGACCCAGGGTGGGGAATTTAATAACACAGCTCTGCCCCACCTCAGCCTAACCTGATTAGTGTCAGAAGGAGGCCCCGGTGGGGGCTCGGAAGCTCTCCTGCCAAGCAGCCTGCCTCTCTTTACACCCTCCAGCCCCACACAAACACCATCAAGAAAGTTTGAACAGGGATCTGCCGGGGGACTGCCTGGGGTGCAGGGCTGGGGAGTTAAGAGTTTCATACAAGACACATCCCTATCCTCATAGGGCTCAGTCCTGGGGGGAAAGGGGAAGCACCACAAGCCCCAAACTCCACATGACTGAGGATGGAAGAGTGTTGGGGAAGGTGCCCTGAGCTGGGGAGTGCCAGGGGGGGCAACAGAAACATGCTTGAGCTGGGAGGGGACTGCCTGGCTTCCTTTTCTATAAAATGTAGCAACAGATCCCCTCCCCCCCAATCACCTTGTACTTTCTATATGTCTCCCCTAAACTGTAAGGATGTGAGGCCAGGGTATGTATCCCCAGGGCAGGGCACATGAGAGGCATTTAATAGACGCTTGCTGGATGCCCACACAGGCAGGGCCTGGCACACAGTAGGCACTTAATAAATGTCTACTGCTTTACTGGCTGATATATCTCATAGAGCAGCCATATAACATCATCCCTATGCCGGATGGGATATAAAGGCTGGACTCCTCAGCCACAACTATTCAAAGTTCAGAAGAACCTGGATCTGGACTATATGGGTTACACTCTTCCCTCAACACAACACACATTCCCAAGGGTTATGGGCTCTGAAATGCCACCCAATCCAACCCAACCTTTAAGGGCCATGAAAACATCAGTCCTCCGCAATTCCCTGATTCATATCACCTAGACGGTTGTGCAGCTCCCCACCCGCCCCAACTCTAAGACCCCAGGAAATGGCCATGCTGTCATAATACTGAGCACCTCTGGAGACCCCCAAGCAGCCTGCTGCCATAGGCTCTGGCCTCAGGCGGGCAGTTCAGGGAATACTGGCCATGTAGCCTCTGTGGACTGCCAGGGAGCGGGCACCCACAATCTCCATTCCACTTCACCTTCCCCTACTTAGATTTTCTGACATTAAACCAAAATCTGCCACTATTTCAGCCTCCTGATAAAAAGACACCCCCCACCAACACCACAACAAAACCAATCTAAAAAGCCCCAGTTTTGCCTTTATATTAGTTTACTTATGGCTACCCAGATTACTAGGAACTCCATTTTCCAGACCAGGAAAATGAGGCTCAAAAGTCACACACAACTTGTCCCCTGGTCACACCTGTCCAAGGTCACATCCTTTTGATTCTAGGGTTACAATTTCACGGGGAAGGCAAGAATCTAAGCCTACCAAGTGAGGTACACACACAGTAATAAGTACCCTTATGACAACGCACCACTCAGAGGAAAATGCCAAGCTTTATGCAAAGGCCCCTCCCAGCTCCGGGACCCTAATTCTAACTGCCCCTGCAAACCGACCTCTGCCATCTTGGACATTATACATTCCAAGGAACCCTCCAAATCACATACCCTACGTTCTAACATTCTATGTGTTCTAACACGCTACGTTCTAAGTCTCCTTTAAGCCAGAACGTTTGGTCTTCCACCCTTCCCTGCTTACCAATCCACAACTCTCATACCCCTGGGACCTGGGGGAGGAGAGCGAGGGAGCTTCTGCATGGAGCGTAATGGAAGAGGCTACACTGTCAAGAAGACTTCTCAATAAAGCTAAATGAGGGAATAATTCTATTTGAGATTTTATCTCGCCCTTTCAGGATGAAATAATGGAGTCCTCACAACAGGGCCATGGGCAAGATAGGCTTTGCTTCCTGGAAAAACCAGTAGTAGATAGAACAGTTTTATTCCCACCTTTCTTTACCCAATAGCCCTCACCCCCAATAAGGAGACACACAGAGCTCAGTTAATGTATTAATGAGCTAATGTATGTGTCCGTGCTAATGTATATGAAAGCACCTAAGGTGAGAAAAAGAGGCCTTCTCTCCACCCCCATCCCATTAACGGAGGGTTGCAGATGGGAGGAGAGAAGAGGGAGTGAATCAAGACTTTTCCTGATAAAGTAGGATGCACTACCTGGGCAAGCAACAGACTCATCAGCTTCTGGGAAGGTAACTCCAACCCTCTCACTCTCCAAGTGACCTCGCCCAATCTTGGGAGGGAAGCCCCTTTAAGTCTATACCAACATCTAGAAAAGGTTTAGTACAACATCCCTTGGATAGCCCTGCTGTTAACACACACACACACACACACACACACACACACACACACACACACACACACACAGTCACTCACTCATTCCTTCTCCGCTGATCTTGCTGTATCTAAATATATCCCAAGGAGAGAGCTTGGCTGGGTGGAGATATTTTGCAGTGACTCCGAGGAAGACAAAAACAAAAGCAAAAGCCAGGGAAGAGAAGAGAGGGGTCAAAGGCAGAAGGGCTGTCAATGGTCTGTTCTGCGTGACCTTAAGAAAATCCCTCTCCCTCTCCCGCTCCCAGTTCCCTTCTTTCTAAAATAAAGGGCTTGGACCAGACTGTTTTACTAGCTCAGAGAGCCCAAGATTCTTTGTCTTTAGATTTTGTGTGCTAAGGTCCAGATCAGCACTGCCCAGTGGAAAGCACCTTCCCCTGCTCTATAGTGAAAAGAACCAGGTTCAAATCCCAGCTCCTGCAATGACCACCTGGGGGGCCCTGGGCAAGACCTTTGGGTGCTAAGGTCCCTTCCAGGTCTAGAACTAGGATTCTGGGTGGCTCCCACTATCCCTAACCCCTCTATCTCTGATAGTCCATGTTCTGAGGTCCTCTTCTTGGTCCTGATTGTTCTCGGGCCCCTGCAAGCTCTGACATTGCTGTTCTGAAGCCCCTCCTAACTCTGACCTTCCCCATCCCCTAAGGCCCCACCCAGGTCTGACATTCCCCTGTTCTAAGGGCCCTCCCAGCTCTGACATTCCCTGTTCTAAGGCCCCTCCCAGCTCTGACATCCCCTGTTCTAAGGCCCCTCCCAGTTCTGACATTCCCTGTTCTCAGGCCCCTCCCAGCTCTGACATTCCCTGTTTTGAGACCCCTCCCAGCTCTGACATTCCCTATTCTCAGGCCCCTCCCAGCTCTGACATTCGTTGTTCTAAGGGCCCTCCCAGCTCTGACATTCCCTGTTCTTAGACCCCTCCCAGCTCTGACATTCCCTGTTCTAAGGGCCCTGCCAGCTCTGACCTCCAGGAGGAAAATTCTGTTTAAGCAAAAACCATAAATAAGGAGGAGGTTTGGGGTGTGATGTGTCCATGTACACACTGCTACTTGCGCACACAATTTGGAGAGCAATCAAAAATGTCAGCAGTCCAGTAAGACCCAATACCATTTGTTCACTATCAATATTTAAGGAGAAGCTAGTATTGGTCCTTGTGTAGTTGCCATGTTCAAACCACTATGAAAGGAGAAGTGACGTGCCATTCCTTCACCATCGCCCCTTTGCTTCCTACCTCCCCTCATTCATTTTGAGACCCTGGCATTTCCTACTCCCTCAGCTGAGGCTGTGATCTGTGGCAGCAAGACTCCAGGCAAGCTCCCATCTCTTTTCCAAAATCCCCCAGATTCCTAAAGTGCATAATGTGCGCACGACCTTTTGTGATTCCTAAAGCACCTAATGTGTGCACAAGCCTTTGTATTCAGGGCTGGTGATGTGAAGCAGGAATGAGAATCGCTTCCTGCCCTAATTAAGGCCTTACTATCCCAGGCATCTTGATCCTGGCCCTCAATTCTGGCCAGACAGAAGTGGCTTTCCAGGCCATGTAGTCCAAACCTTTTCTGGCTTCGAGGAACCGGGAAGGCCAAGAGGCTTCCCTAAGGTTACGTGCTCAACAAAAGCCCAGACCAAGATTTGAATCCAAGATCTCAGACTTCAAATCTAAGCGTTCTTTGAACAGCACAGGCTAATGAGACAAGACACACAAGGGCAACAATGTTTTGAGATGACGGTGATGGTGATATCGTGAAAAAGAAAATAATGATGAGATCTGACAGCTCAGACCACTACAGAACCATGTGAAGGACCTTGTGCAAATTACTCTGTGGGACAACAGAGAGGATCCCTCCAGCCCCAGGGATGGGGAAAGCCGAGGCTAAGAGAACCAGGCCAAAACGGGGCCACACCGGAGGGGGCCCAGGGCCTGAACCCAGAAACCCCGGCATGTGCACAGGCCCGCCATAGTGAAGCTGGGGGGCGTGTGGTTTCCTGGGGTGAAGGAAGTCTCTCTGAAAAGGTGGCTGCCTCCCTCTTCTCATCTGCCCCCGCTAGACCACATCCTGTCTTGACTCAGGGGACCCACCAAGAATCCCCAGTGATCCCAGGCTTTGGCTAGGAAGAGGCTCACTGCTGGCCTCTTTCTGGATGCTTGCATACCCTGAGTGCTGGGCAGCTCTCTCCCCCAACGGGGGCTGGCCACACCAAGAGAAGTAAGGGGAGGGAGTGTGGAGCAGCAACAAACAACAGATTTAACTGGAAGAGAGCTCAGCAGCCATCTAATGGAAGCCTGCTCCTTAAAGATGAGAAAACAGATGGTCAGAGAAGGTAAGAGACTGGCCCAAGGCCACACAGGTACTAAAAGGCAGAGGCTGCATCTGACCCCAAAGGGATGCAACAGATGGCCCACCTCAAGGCTGGGATTCCAGGCCTGGCTGATCAGGGGCTAGCTGGTCACTGCCTCAGTCTCCTAATCTGTAAGATGAGATAACTGACCCGACTGAAGAGTCCAATGAACACAACGGGCATGAGGCGCTTGATAAAAATCTCAAAAGCTACCTGCCAATCTATGGATCTAAAACAGTAACAGACAGTTTTGCCATTCAGTCTCGTCTGGCTCTTCGTGACCCCATCCGGGGTTTTCTTGGCAAAGACGCTGGGGTGGTTTGCCCTCTCCTTCTCCAGCTCATTTGACAGATGAGGAAACTGAGGCAAACGGGGTTCAGTGACTTGCCCGGGTCACATAGCTGGCAAATGTCTGAGACCAGATTTGAACTCAGGAAGATGAGCCTTCCTGATGCCAGGCCCCAAGATCGATCCACTGCACCACCTGGCTACCCCCATTTAGGTTACACAGAACTTTAACATTTACAAAACATTTTACACAACTCATTTGGGTTCTTACAACAACCACTTTAGGATGCCATTATCACTCCCATTTTACAGATGAATAAACTGAGGCTGACATAGGTAAAGTGACTTGCCTAGGGTCAC
>JAQQSZ010012692.1:0-11944 GCA_028646595.1 Phalanger gymnotis | reverse complement strand
CCCGGCTCACCGCTCCTCGCAGCCGAGCTTCCGGCGTTCTCAAGCCCCGCCTCAATGACCAGAGACCATTGGTTCCTGAGCTGGCCCTTCCTAAGTCACCAATCCACACCCACACAGGTTTCACACCTGACAGGGCCCTGGGCCTGGGGCTTAGCACTTAACAGCTGAAAGTACTTCCACTCAAAAGAAACAAAAGCCATGCTAATGAGACAATTTTGCTTAACAACACAACAATCCAGCTAGCAACTTCTGTGGGGGTGTAAGATCCACCAACAACCAGCACCCAGAAAGCTGCCAATACACTGCAAAAGCACAGGTTCTTTTGATCTGTTTTAGTAAGGAAAGCGATGTTAAGGTGTTGACAAATTTACTTTAATTCAGCACACAAATATCACTCACTTAGTTCAGGGGAAAAGACTAGCACCCTGAACTTCAGAGCAAAATACAAACAAAGTACAAACATCAACAGATAGACCTTGTCTGATTCAAATCCCAATACATAGTTACCAGAGTTTAACAAAGTCTCAACATCCGGGTTCACTAGCTGGGGGGCTTCTTAGCTACAGCTGCCCAGGAGTCTCCACATGCCACCAAGAGTGAGAGCCCTGTGCAAATGGCTCTGTCTTCTCTTCTTAAAGCATTTCATATGTCATCACACATCATCTGAATGACCAGAACTTAGGCTCCTATGATTGGCTCTTGAATTAGCCCCTCCCCTTAGGACCCTGGGAGGTTCACATCCACATAGGTTAGGTTAACACCTAATAGGGGTTAGAGCCCGAGGTTTAGCACTTAGTAAGATTCAATGAAATACACTGAATTACTCAAAGGAAACAAAAGCCAAACTCTTCAAGGGCACTTAGTTGAACTAAATGCTAAGAGCCCATTTTGCTTACCAACACAGGTAGGGAGGGAGACACATAATCTCCAGCACTAAGCAACAAATGCTGAAAGACTAGAGATGTAAAATAGCCAAGTCCCTCAAAAAGCCTTCCTGAAACTGTGACAGTCCCCATTTCCTCAACCAAATCATTTTCTTTTGGAATACAGAAATTATGTTCTAAAAAGAGGTTCTTAACCCTTTTTCTGTCATAGACTCTTTTGGCAGTCCAGTGAATTTTATGAACCCTTTCTCAAAATAATGTTTTTAAATGCATAAAATGAAATGCAGAGGATGAAAAAAATATATATTGAAATAGTTATTAAATTTTTTAAAACAAGTTCATGGATCCTAGGTTTAGAACCCCTGTCAGCGAAGAGAGGTGGGTGGTATTTGGTGGCCAAGGAGTAAGAAGTGTCTGTGTGAGAGTGGTGGAATCAAAGCCAAACTTCCAAAAGCTAGTTATACCTGGCTTCCTGATTTACCTTTTCCAAGTCCCCCATCTCCCCAGCAACACACAGTCATTGTCCTCCTATGTCCTCCTATTGATGAGACTTCAAAGGAAACTCAGTTCTCATGAAAAATTTATTTTTGTGATTGTGACCAATAACTACCAAGACTATGGACCCACGGGAATCATCAATGTGATGTTTGAACTAAGTTCTAATTCTGACTGTGCGGCTAGCTGAGTTGGCAGTTTTTTCAGTTTGTTGGAGAAGAGAAGAGATTTAGAGTTTTAAAAAATCAATCTCCTCTGACTTTAAAATAAAAATTTTGCCCGAATATTTTTTTTATTTTAAAAATCTCCTTGTACCTAAACTATACTCTGAGTTGTATGCATAGTTGTGAAGTTGCATTCTGCCCTCATATTTATTTGTACAAAACTTTAAGTTCAGACAAAGATAAAATTTTTACAATCAAAAATTTAGAACTGAAAGGCAGCTTGGAGGCCACCAATTCCAATCCCCTTTTATGTACAAGTCCAAGAGAAGTTAAAGGGCTTGCCCAGTGTCACAGAACTAGTAAGTACCTGAGCTGGCACCTGGGAAGATCCAGGTCTTCCTGACTGCAGGCCCAATGCTCTCCCCTCTACACCATGCAGGTATTTCCATGGGCTTTTGGGGAAAAATACTTTAACAAGTCAAGGGTGACATAAATTATAAAATTGAGGGGTTTTAGAGAAAATTTCTTTAAAAAAATGGAAATCTTTGTGTTACCAAAAGCATAGGACTTCTACATTCAAATGACAAATTCTTGAAATTCTTTATAATTAAATTTTATACAAAAAGAATTGTAGCACCAATGCTGCTACAGCTGCTGTGGAGGTGTAAGACCAACAACAAGACCAATAACACCAGCACACAGTAGGGCTGCTAGCACAGATTCTTTGATCTGCTTTTCTAAGGAAAGGAACTTTAAGGGGTTTACAATCTCACTTAAATTAAACATACATATATCACTCACTTAGTTCAGGGGAAAAAGTTACCATGCTGAACTTCAGAGAAACAGAAACAGAAATTACAAGCGGAAATTACATAAACTGAGCAAATAACACAAATCAGCAGACAGGGCTTCTAACCATCTGTCCACAGCAATACATACATAGTTACCAGAGAGAAAAGCACCAACACCTGGGTTTTCAAAGCCAGGGGCCTCTTTAACAGCTACCCAGAGTCTTGCTTGGTCAAATCACATGAACACTCTTCCGGTGAGTGAGCCCCCCAAAGCAATATGCTAACCTCAGAGTATACATACATACATACATATGTATATATGTGTGTGTGTGTGTGTGTGTGTGTGTATACATATATATGTATGTGTATATATATATATATATATATACATATATATATATATATATATATGTATATATATATATATATATATATACACACTTCTTCAGGATCAGCCCACAGAGGATGTCACAATCATGTGACTCAAACTCATGTGACTTAGGCTTTCTTGTGACTTAAGCAGGTCATCAAAGACTCTTGATTCAAACGAAGGCAAGGCTCAATCAAAGACACTTGATTACCTTAGTACTGAGAAGAACTAGAACTCCAAAAGAAAAAAGAGCAAAAGAAAAAATCCCACTTTGCTTGCCATTGCAAGTACCCTCCCAGACATTCTAATATTTGGCTTACAAATGACACATGGCATCTATGACCAGTCTTGATTCCTCACTGTTGCAGCTTTTTTGCATCTGATGTCTTTGGAAATATATGCCTCTCTGTCCAAAAAATACCCTTCCCTGCCTGCTGGAATTCATTAACTATACAGTGAAAACTTGATTTGGAGTTAAAGGACCCAGGTTCAAATGTTGCTTCTGCTACTTACTACTCATATGACCTTGGGCAAATAACTTCATTTCTCTAGGCTTCAGTTTCTCATCTCTAAAACAAGCAGATTGGACTTAATTTCCTATAAGCTCCCTTCCAGCTCTAAATCTATTATCTTTCCCTTGATGAAACTCTGAACTTCTCCTCCATTTACTCTGAGGACCACCACTGAAGGTCAGTGGAAGGATGACTGATGATCATGATTGGATAAAGATTTTGAAGTTCACCTAGCATTTATTAGGCACCTTCTGTGAGCAAATCATTGTGCTGGATATACAAATATCTTCAGAATTCCCAGTTGGAATTCCAAATGCATGTTCCCATAAATATATTGTTATAAAGGGATGATTAGGTTTTAGGGTGTTAAGTTCAGCTATGCTCATTGTTTACCTTTTCCCTTTTTCTAAATTAAATCAGTTTTTGAGACTTGACACTGGAATCCATTAGTACCATTATAATATTGTTTTTTTGGGAAATTTATTTCTGGCTGACAACTGATTTATATATTTTGGAATATAATCCAATGGTGAACTGAAATCTTTAGTAAATCTTTAGTAGAACCATTCAGGAACATAAACTACTGCAAAAGCACTCTGTCCTCACACCACAATAATTTTTATTTGTTTATTTTAAATTCAAACACAAGAATTCAAATATAGAATAGAGAAAAGAAAAATAAATATATCATAAATTTGAATATTTAAACTTAAATACAAAATAAGAAAAGAAAAAAAAATGTCATATCATGTGCATAGCAGAACATGAGAGGATTCAAAATATATAGCAAAAAATTTTCATTTCAAGAAAGCTTCTATGATAAATACTACATACATATGTATGTATGTATATATAGTGTTCCAAGATCTGTGGTCCTTTAGGGCCTCTGCTGCTAAGTCTTGTGTGATTCTAGTTGTGGCACCATCATATTTAAATTGTTTTGTTCTTGTTGCTCCTAATATTTTATCCTTGAGCTGGGGGTTTCAGGATTTGACTATAATATTCCCATGAGTTTTCCTCATAGGATCTCTTTCAAGTGGGGATTGATGGATTTTTCTGTTTCTATTTTCCCCTCTTGTAATGCTTCAGGAAAATTTTCTTTAATTATTTCTTATATTACTGTATCAAGATTCTTTTTTTTAGTCATAGCTTTCAGGTAGTCTGATCATGCTTAAGTTTTCTCTTTTTGATGTGTTCTCCAAATCACTTGTTTCCTAAATTGATATTTTGCATTCTCTTCTCTTTTTTTCATTCTTTTATTTTGTTTTGTTATTTCTTAATCTCTTATAACTTCTCTGGCTTCACCTTGCCCAATTCTAATATTCAAAGTACCATTTTCTTCCTTAAAATTCTGCATCTCCTTTTCTAGTTGGTTGACTTTTCTCTACAAGGGAAGTCTTCCTAAAGCAGATCTATAACTACTCTACAGACAGGTGGTGAAGTGGATAGAGGATGGGGTATGGAGTCAAGAAGACTCATCTTTTTGAGTTCAAATCTGGTTTCAGAAACTTAGCTGTGTGACCTTAGGCAAGTCACTTACCCTGTTTGCCTCAGTTACCTTATCTGCAAAATGAGCTGGAGAAGGAAATGGCAAACGACTCTAGTATCTCTGCCAAGAAAATCCAAAACCAGGTTATGAAGAGTCAGACATAGCTAAAATGGCTACACAACAACACTCTACAGCTTATAGTCTTAGAAAGTTGCTTGTACACTGAGAAGTTGAAGTACTTCCCCAGAGTCACACAACTAGTATGTGCCAAAGGCCAGATTTGAAACTAGATCTTCCTGTGGCCAAGGCCTCTTTCTACTACCCAATACTGCCTTTCTCAGACTTACATTCTCCATCACAATTCAGAAAGCATTTTCCTCACAACTGTAAAGTAACTAGAGTTAGTCACCCCCATTTTATAGATGAAGAAAATGAGTCACAGGGTTAATGTGACTTGCCTATAATCAGTTGGCTAGTAAGTAGCAGACCCAGGCATTCTGACTCCTATTTCAGGCCTACTTCCACCACACCAGGAAGCATAGCATGGAATTAGGTAGTTGCCCATGTGTAAACTATCAGATTGCTTACCTTCTCAGGTGGGGTGGGGGGAGGGAGGGAATGGAGGGAGGAAGGAATAGAATTTGGAACTCATTTTTTAAATGTTCAAAAATTGTTTTAATATGTAATTGGAGTAAAATAAAATAGTATAACATGGAATTAGGACTAGGCACCATGCCTCAGTGTATTCTCTGATTGTAGTAATAAGTAGGAATAATAAGTGAAAGAGGGGGAAGGAGCTGTATATAGTAGTTCTATATCTGGAAGATATTTTGGGGTTCGTTTAATCCAGTTCCCTCATTTTGCACATGAAGAAACTGGAGGCCAGGAACATAAAGTAACTTCCCCAAGGTCACATAGATTTGAATGCCAGAGGCAGGATTTTAGCATATCTTTTGACCCCAGAGCCACTGTTTTTTCCTCTGTACCACTGTATCCTAAATTGGTTTCTAGTTCCAAGCCAGTAGGTAAAGTTTTTCTCTGAGTACAGATGAATACTTTTGTTGAGATCCTTTTTGCAAAACTTTAACATAAATCTTAAACCAAAATTGTGAAGATTTTAATGACCTGTAACTTGTAACTAAATAAAACAAAAAAAAATCTAGGCATATTTTCCATGACAAGGCTGAATACAAAATAAAGCTAATTTACTTCTTAACCCTAGGAACCCAGCAGCTCTGGATATCTGATGCTTTGGAGAAAATATGTTGTCAACAGATGGTTTAATAACACAAGAATCACCACACTGAGTCAGATACCCATGGGTCCACTTAGCTCAGTGTTCTTTCTCAATAAATGATAGGGTAGGCTCTGTAAGCAAACACTTTTTTCCACATCAGTAGCTTCTAATGGTTAGGTTTGTATATATAAAGAAACTACTCCTATTTTCCTACAATAATCTATTATTGCTCTTATACTCATGAATTGAATGATCTAAATCCTTTTTGAAATAATGCATTTCCATTCTATGTCACCTCTGGTGCTAATTACTAGCCATTGTGTAAAGTAATCGTTTTCCTTTCATCATAGTACATTAAGTTTGTGGATCTCAGAGGCCATCTAGTCCAACTACCTCATTTTATAATGAGGAGACTGAGGCCCAGAGAGGTCAAATTACTTGCCCAAGGATGCGCAGGTCATAGGATTGTAGAGCTAGAGCTGGATGGGAACTCTAAGGTCATTAGTCCAATTTCCTATTTTTTGGTGTGTAACACATTTATTAAATTGGTATTGCTCAAACAATAAGTATTTCTCTGCATGCCTATTTCTTTCTTTTAAAAATGTTATTTTACAAACATTTATTATATCTCTTCACTTCCCTCCAGCCGACCAATAAAAACAAAAAATAAAATCTTTATAACAAAAATGCATAGTTCAGACAAAGAAATCCCCACATTAGCTACGTAAAAAAATTGCTTTAAGTTCATCTCTCTGGCAGGAAGTGAGTGGCATGTTTCATATTTTGTCCTCTAGATTGATACCAACCCCTTTCTTTTATAGATGACGACACAATGACCCAATAAGATAAAGTGATTTACTTCTTTCAGGATACAAAGGATATCTCCCTAGTTTAAATATACCAGGATATTGTGTTTTTTCAGATTCCTTCCATAGTAAGCATTGACCAGGGTCTTCTGTTGGGCAATTAGGTATCACAGTAGCTATAGTACTGGGTCTAGAGTCAGAAAGACCTGAGTTCAAATCTTCTCAGATACTTAAAAGCTATGTGACCCTGGGCAAGTCACTTACTGTTTTTTCTACTTCACTTTCCTCAAATGTAAAATGGGAATAATAACAGAATGGGAATGATAATAAAATAATAACAATAAAAATAATAAAATGGGAATACTAATTCCAGAATCAAGACAATATTTGTAAAATACT
This sequence comes from Phalanger gymnotis, assembly GCA_028646595.1. NCBI lineage: Eukaryota > Metazoa > Chordata > Mammalia > Diprotodontia > Phalangeridae > Phalanger > Phalanger gymnotis. The sequence goes on along the minus strand of JAQQSZ010012692.1, from coordinate 4,797 downwards.
TAGCACAATGCCTGGTACATTAATACATACTTATTCCTTTCTCTTTTCCCCATTAAGCCACAGTTGAAAAAGATGGAAAGCATCCTAAGGCCTAGCCGCACAGATAGAAAACATTAACAAGGGCTGTGACCCTGGAGCATTTGCCTGGACCATTGACCAAGTATCCTTGGGGATGATGCAGCACCCAGAACTTGATGGGGGATTAAAGTAATCATAGGAAAGGGTTTAGTGCTCTTCCAATAAGACAAGAACTTGATTTTTATGTAGGTTGCTGATAGTGAAAAGCTTTCTCAACTTGTTTTGAGCAGAAGCAGTTCATGGAGCAGATACCAGACCCAGGCAATTCATCAACCTCCCTGCTTCCAGGGTCAAGCTGCAGACTTGCCTGGCAGGGGCTCTAGCCAATTGGTTGCTCCATATTATTGTAGTCTTCAGAAACTTAGGAATTGTCCATGTGAATCCATGCTATTCCAACATGGCTTGCAAAGGATATTTTTAAAGCAGGTGATCAAGGGCCCAATACTATATAAGTAAGAAGGTAGAATTGGCTGAGGGCAAGGAAAGAGAGATGTTCTGAGAGTATGGGAATTATAGATGTGGGTGGTAAAGAATGGGGTAAATATAAAGGAGACTTGTGGGCAACCTCTTAGCACACTAGTACAAAAATACCAGGACAAATAGAGGAAGGAGGAGGCAGGGTCTATACTTATACTTATGACCACATTCAAACAGCTGTTGAAATGACTCCCTCAGTTTGGAGAGATAAGCTGGGACTGATGTGGTACCCAGATTTTGTGAAGAGACAAAAGTGATCATGGGGAGAGGAGGTCAGGACTCTTCTGATCTGTCAAGACTCTCATATTCACTTGGATTGCTGCCTTTGGGACCAAGGAACTAGGGAGAAGTGTGAGCCACACCCTGCTATTATCCCATATTCTTGATTGTTTATATTCCTATATCATTTGATGAGTTTAATAAAAATAATAAAATTAGCAAAATTATGATCTAAGACTCATTTTCTCTGAATCTTTACCCTAAAGTTCCTCAAGGATACACAACAATCTAGGCAGGATGGGACCAAAGAGAATAATTTTTAATTTTGAAGGAGAGTACTCATTACTTTCCTTCCCAAAGCAACTATAGTTTCTGAAAGCTATTTTTAATTCAAAATATGACTACATAACTTTAACATGTCTTTAACATCAAACTCCAGGTGCTTGGCTTTGATACCAGATGTGGAGATAGGTAAGGTACTAATAGCAATTATGGGTTGAAAAGTGAAGAAAACAAACTCAATCATACCCAGATTGTACTTCCTTTCAGGATTTCACAATGATTGATTATTAGCTAGGGAATGGTATGGCAGTGTTGATGGTTAGTGTAGTACAACAAAATTAAACCTCCCAAAGATGCCTGCATTTCCAAAACTTAATGCTGGTTATACTTGAAAGAGTATGATAAGCCCATATTTCTTCACACAAAACACTGCTTGGATCATTTTAATTTATGATCAACAGTGACTCTTAATCCAGAAATATACCCAGCTAACAAAAAGTATAGTAACAAAAGGGTAATATCACCATCCGGACAGTTTGAAAATTAATTGATAATTTTTTTGAGAAGGAGATAGGGGTGGAGGAGAGAGGAACTGAGGTGGTGGCTACAGAGAAGGAATAGAATAACATGCTGCCATTATTCAAAACATTGTGATCCTTGTATTAGAGACTATTTTGTGACACAAATGGTCCAAGTACACTGTAGGAAGTGGGAATTTTCTACTTCTAGGCTCATAACCATAAGGAAACCTGGAGAAAATATATTCATGGCACCAAGTATAATGAGATTGACTCCTCACTTGGAATCATGTAGTTCACAATAACATAGAAGAAAAGTTTTATCAAAAGAAAGAAAACAGAGACCCTTGAATTTGCAATCACAAGTCTCAAAGACGTATATGTTTCCAGAACAGCATTCTAAATATAAGGGAACCCTCATATTTAGAATGCTGTTCTGGAAACTTATATACATCAAGGATCATCCCCAGAAGAAGTCCTATTTTGTCCTGCTGATCCCTGTTACTTGAAAGAGTATCTGTATCTCATCTCTCCATTCCTCTCCTCTCCTCTTCCTTCTCTTCTCTCCCTCCCTCTCTGTCTCTGTCTGTCTTTCTCTGTGTCTCTGTCTCTCTCTCCAACCTCTAGCCATTTCTCATAGAATTTATACCACCTCAACCATTTTCTCAGGTTTATAAGGTGTAGCTCTCTAGTAATCTTTTGGTACTCTCTCTGGGATGCAAAATGAAGGCAAAGTCTCTGTAGCATTTCTTTGCTCCTTGGTTGTCCTCATACCTTTGTCATGGTATGGCACATAGTTACCTAACTCTTAGAATTCTTCCCCAGAAATGGGTGGGGGAGGTGAGCTTTATCATGAAGGTTTAAATATATGGCTCTGAATATGTCTACAGGACACATCAGTACCACAAAGGTTTTTTTCCAGGGTACATAATCTGTGTCCTGGCCCCAAAGCTTTGGAGGTCGTAATGGTAGACCACATAAAATCCCCAGAAAAATAGGCACAATTACATGCACTCTGTTTGAATGCCTTCCTCAGAACACAGTAGTCTGGCAACACACTGAAACACCAAGAAAGAAGAAACCCAAAACTGTCACAGATGAGCCACTGAAATCTTCTGGGAATCTTACCTATCATAACATGTAATCTCTTCCTCCTCTCTCATGCACCATGTTATAACTTCTATAAGGAATGTGCCTGTCTGATCGAGATGCTGAATATAGGCCAAAGCTTGCTTAACTACTGGATACTTATTAGATCAATGAAGATACTCCTATGTTCACTCTGGGTGCATTGCCTCACTTGAGCCTTTGTATCCCTGGAATCATTGCTAATATCATTTTTTTGAGGGGGGAAGGCAGGGCAATTGGGGTTAAGTGACTTGACCAAGGTCACACAACTAGTAAATGTGTCAAGTGTCAGAGGCCATATTTGAACTCAGATCCTCCTGATTCCAGGACCAGTGCTCTACTCACTGCACTGCCTAGCTGCCCCCATTGCTAATATCTTCATGAGCATTTCCAGTGCACAAAACCAGCTGGACTCCCCTGCCCCATGCTTGTTGCTAATATCCCATTCCCTGGGTCTCCCTTTCTCTTCTCTACTTTCCACCCAATATTCATTGTAATGTATACCTTCAGAATAAAATGTGATTTATTTTGTTAAAGGGGGTAAAAGTCCCTACACCCCTAAGTGATACATCAAATACCCTTTTTCTACCTGGAATATATGAACTTGTGTTCTTATCTAGGAGAACAATTGTTTTCAAGTATAAGAATGTGTTTCTCATTTCCATCTCTAGTTTGAATATACAATCACATCTGGTGGTTTACTCTTATCTTAGCCTCAGGGCCAGAAGATATCTATAGGTCAATACTGAAGGTAGAGTGTAATGGTGCTTGAATTATTTGGAACCTTATAGTGGCTCCTTTATTTCTAAGCAGCCACAAAACTACAGAGCAAAGTTTATTAGTTTATTTTTGTGCCATGGACTCCTTTGGCAGTTTGGTGAAAACTATCTACCTCTGCTCAGAACGATCTTTTAAATGCATAAAATAAAATGCATTGTAAATGAAACCAATTATATTGGAAAAACGGTTATCAAAATATATTGTTTTAAGTCCATGGACCCCAGATTAAAAATCTCTGCTCCAAAGTACTCCTTTCTTCCCCTACAAAGATCAAACAAAGTGGCAAGTGAACCAGTCAGAGGTATAAGATCAGAGTTAGGAGGATAGTAAGGCTGGTCAAGTTTGTTAAAGCAACTAGAACAATAAATCCTTCTCCAGAGATATGAAAAGAAACACCTATATGTTTTTAAGCAATCTTGGAAATTGGTTTGATCATCTTATAGATTAGCAGATATATTTCTACACAGGGCTAAAGCTGTAGCGAACTATGAAGAGGAAAATATCCTTTGGAAAATAAGTATATCTAACCATGAATTAATTTACCATTTCTAAGACAAACCAGTTGGGAATTAGAAGAATGGGACCAAGAGGGTAACAAAAGAAGTTATAATCCTATTGTGGAAAAATATGTTATTTCCAAATGTGAACTATTTTTGAGCCCCTACCCCCCGCCCCATCACCTGAGAAAGGCCTAAAACCTAGATTGGCCAATCAGGAGAAAGATATTTTTGGCCCACTCTGAGCTTAACTCACCATAATGCTTTATGTGCTTTGGCATTACAGACATGCTTTGCTTTGCTCTCTGAGTGAACCCAGAATGCCCCTTCCTCTGTCAGCAGCTACAAGGCCAGATGAAGCTGACCACGAGCATTCTTCTGTTTTTATGATGACCAAAGACAAGGCGCCTTGAACAACCAGACACTATTTCAAATAATGGGACCGTTCTTATCTTGGCATTTTATGGACACATACTATGCTACACGCACACACACACACACACACACACACACACACACACATAGTATGTATGTATATGCTTGTATGTGTGTACATGTGTATATTGCCATGTTAATGATAAAAACACAGGCATCCTGAATCTATAATTTCAAATGACACTTTGATGTTCTATTATCTCATTGTATTTATAACATATTCTGTTAAGAAATCCCTTTCTCTTTGAAAAGGGACAGGGTCAAGGGAGAAAATTCAATAAAGGGGGATAGGTTAGGAAGAAGCAAAATATAGTTAGTCTTTCACAACATGAGTATTGTGGAAGGGTTATACATAATGATACGCATGTGGCTCATGTTGAATT
>JAQQSZ010012691.1:0-11944 GCA_028646595.1 Phalanger gymnotis | reverse complement strand
AGAGTAGAAAAAATGCTTTACATAAGTAGAGCTAAGGGTATAGTTATAGGGGTGTGCTGGAACCCACTTGAATTAATGAGAGAGAGCTGATTGTTAAATTTTCAATGTGTACATTAAACACCACAAATCAGGACTCAGTTTATTGTTTTATGATTCAAGTATTAAGAAAGTGATGGAGAGAATACTAATAATTCAGAATGAACTTTAAAATGTGTCATGAGTTGGTTATTTAATATTTACCAGCACCCTCCTGTATTGCATATTTCCTATTTTCTCAGATTCACTTGATATTTTGATTGTTTTGTTAAGCAGCTCTTTTTCTTCCCTTTCTTCCTCCCTCCATCCCTATCTTCTCCTTCCTTCCTTTTTTTGCTTTCTTCCTTCTTCTCTTCCTTCTTTCCTTCTTTTTTTTCTGATTGGGAAAATTTTTCTGTGTAAGCAAGGGAGAAGGGACATATCTAGAATGAAAGGCAATGTAAATATGAAAGATATCAATAGGAGTCTGAATAAAACCTTTTAAAAACTAATTTCAAAGAAGAAATTTGCAGACGATTATTCACACAGACAATACTTTAGCTGAAATAAGACTTGTTGAATAAGGGTCTGTAATGGCAAGCAAAGTGGGACTTTTTGCTGTTTTTTTTTTCTTTTGGAGTGCTTCTTAGCACAAAAAGGAAAGCAAATACTTTTGATTGAGTCATGACTTTAATTGAATCAAGAGTCTTTGATGACCTGCTTAAGTCCCAAGAAAACCCAAGTCACATGAGTTTGAGTCACATGGTTGTGACTCCTTCTACCCTGAAGAAGTTTATATATGCTGTGAGGTTAGCATTTTGCTTTGGGGCTCACTCATAGGAAAAATATTCATGTGATTTGGCCAGACAAGACTCTGGGTAGCTGTTAAAGAACCCCCCCTCCCAGTTTGAAAACCCAAATGTTGGTGCTTCTCTCTCTGGTAACTATGTATGTATTGCTATGGACAGACAGTTAGAAGCCTTGTCTGCTAATTTGTGCTCTTTGCTCTGTTTATATAATTTCTGCTTGTAATTTCTGTTTGTGTTTTCTCTGAAGTTCAGGGTGCTGACTTTTCCCCCTGAACTAAATGAATGATATATGTATGTTTAATTAAAGTGAAATTGTAAACCCCTTAGAGTTATTTTCCTTAGAAAAGCAGATCAAAGAACTTGTGCTAGCTGCCCTCCTATGTGCTGGTGTTGTTGGTCTTACACCTCCACAGCAGCTTCAAGCAGAATTGTTGTTATAGGGTCCTGCTCTCATTCTGTTGCAAAGTCTTTCATGTTGTGTAATGGAGTTAAAAGCAGAGAATTCATCTCCCTAGAAGAAGACTGCTGGAAAACTTCCTGGGTAAAATCACATCAAAGGAAAGAATGCATCCTATTAAAATTCTTTGAAATCTTGTCATTAGGGATCAAGGATCAAATTAACATTCACAGAATAACTATCATTTAATATCTGTGGAAAGTCATTCCCACAATGAATGAGTTATGAGGAATATGTTCAGTTAAAAAAATGATTAGGGAAAACTGAGTGAAAAACAGTCATACCAATTCTGACTCACCTTTTTTTTTTTTACTTTTGTAACTGTAGCCTTGGACTTTCTAAACTTCCTCACTATTAAAAATGATTCTCTTTTATATTTCATCAGCGTCACTGACTTTGTGTCAAAAATCCTTGAAACTACAGGTAGCTCTCAGGATTGTTAACAGATCTCCTTTTAAAGGGGGATTAAGAAATAGGAAGTTACAATAAAAGTCCTCTGACTTTCTTTTAATAAACAGAAACAGAATCATTTGGGAAGGTTCGACAAGCTCAACTAACTTTTTTTTATTCATCTTTCTTCTTCTGGATTCTGGCCAACAGAACGAACTAATATTGTGGTGCTATGAGCATATTGCTCATCTGACTGATCACAAAATCTAGATAGACTCTTTGGTTCATAGAACTAGGGCTGCAAAGGATCTCAGGGGCCACCTTGCCACAGTTCCTTAATTTACATATGAGGAAACTGAGGCCCATGAAGCTTAAATGTCTTGTCTAATGATATACAGATAATAAGTACTTAAAGCAGAATTTAAACCCAAGGTATTAGGTGTTCCTCCCACTCTACCATACTGTTCTTACGAGGAAGTGTCAAAAAAGATTTATGACATAATCTTATCTATTCAAGAGGTTGGGCTAAGTTTTAGAACAAATCTGGAATTTGGAGGCAGGGAAGGGACAAAATATCAAAGCCTAATATAAATATTTTCTTTGTAAGCCCAAGGGCTTTTCTCATCACAAAATATTTACTTGGTCTGTTTCAATAAGCAACTAAATTAGAATCTCAGAATTTGAGAGTTGGCACTGAGTCCAACGCATGCAAGAATTTCTTTTATAGCACACCTAACTTCAAGAAGACCTCTATTTATTGGGAACCCACCTACCCACGTGGGTTTAAAACCAACTCAACAGACTCCAGTGGCTCCCTATTGCCTCCTGATTGAAATACAAAATTCTGCTTGACATATAAAGCTTTTCATAATATACCCCCCAACCAACACACACCTCTCCAACGTTTTTACACTTTACTTTCTGAAATGTACTCCTCAATCCACTGGTACTGGCCTTCTTTGCTGTTCCATGAAAAAAAAGTTTCCTGTCTCTCTGCTCCTGAGCAGTTTTTTTGACTCTTCTCCATGCCTGGAATGCTCTGCCTCATCTTCTCTGACTGCCAGCTTCTCTGATTTACTTCAAGTTCCATAAAACATTCCATACTCTATTGGAAGCCTTTCCTAACCATTCTTAGTTCTAGTTCCATATGTCTTTTAATTATTTTCCATTTATCCTGTGTATAGCTTGTTTCTAATATTTGTTTGCTTATTTTCTCCCCCATTAGATTGTGAAGTCCTTGAGTGCGGGGATTTTTTTTTTTGCCTCTTTTTATATCCCTTACACTTAGCAAAGTACCTGGCACATAGCGAATACTTAATATATGCTTATTGACTGAGTTACTCCTCAAGCAGTACACGCAGCTTTTAGATAACTTTAAAAATTTAGAGCAGCTGGGTGGCACAGTGGCTAGGAAAGGAGACCCAGGGTGAGGAGGACTGAGTTCAAACCTCACCTCGGCCACTTACTAGCTGTGTGCCTCTGGGCAAGTCACTTTACCCTGTTTGCCTTGGTTTCCTCATCTGTAAAATGACCTGGAGAAGAAAAATGGCAAACCTCCAGTATATTTGTCAAGAAAACCCTAAATGGGGTTATGGAGAGTTGGACACAACTGGAATGATTCAACAACAAATTTTCAGTAAGGTTCCCTCATCCCACCTCAAGCCTAAATTTGCCTATTTGAAACAATGGCTGTTTTCTTCTAGATTTGCTCTCAAGGCCCAAGCAGACCAAATCTAATATATATCTTTCCCATGGGAAAACCTTTCAAGTGTTTTAAAATAGCTATTATGTCTCTTCTGTGTTCTCTTTTCCAGCCTAAATGTTCTTTTTTCCTTCAACCTATCCTCCTCTCTGAACATTATTCAGCTTACTAATTTTTCTCTTAACTTGTGATAGCCAATACAAAATTCAAAAGTCCCGATGTGTTCTGACTAGATCAAAATATAGTGAACCTATCACCTTCTTCACCTTAGATCTTAAGATTTTTTTTTTCTCTTCTAATGTAGTATCTCAATAAGGCATTAATTTTTGTTGGTCTTATCACACTACTAATTTGTATTGAAGTTGCATTAAATTTGCAGTAAATCAGATCTTTTCAGACAAAACACTGTTTAGCCACAGTTCCCCATCCTATACCTGTAAAGTAGAATTTTTGAACCTGTGTAACATTTTACATTTATGCAGGCTAAATTTGTTCTTATTAGATTCAGCTAATGTTTAGCTTAAGATCTTTTTGAAACCTGACTCTGTCCTAGAACGAACTCTTAATTAGTCATTTCTGTTCTTCCTTTCTCTTCTACAGGCCATTCTCTCTGCTAGAAATACTTTGTGCAAAATAAGTATTAAGCAGTCTACATTATCTTTGTGGTGAGTTATAATTAACACATGCACTCTATTTTTTGGCGCATTTCTTTCATGATTCTCTACATTAACAAAACAAAACAAAAACAAAGAAGCAAACTTTTAATTATCATTTATTTCCTTGGCTAGCTTTAATTCATCCTGAGTTTTAGCCGACCAGATACAATTCTGACAAGATTATGCCTGAGTTGGTATTTACCTGACTAATCTTTTGTTCCACCTAATTGTATATTTCTTTAAAAAAAATATCTATGTTGTTTGATGAATTCTCTATGTAGTCACCTGGATGTCTTTAGATACATAATATTGGACCTATATTTCATTATGCACTAATAAAAATGCATCCACATGCTTGGCTGAAGGTAATTTCTTATATGGAATAGGCTAGAGAGCCTGATTCCTGGATTTTCATGGAAGTGCCATGGAAAGACTTGGGAATAATCAAAGACATTCTGTAATTAATTCTGGTTGTCTAACCATGTGGGAAATGGCAGCCTTTTTGATTGACTGAATAGTCAAAACTGGAGTTGTCTTCAAAAGATTTTAGTTGCCATTGTCCAATTTCTTTAAGGTCCCACAAAAGAGATGTCCAAACCCAAAAATATTGGGTAGAAAAATCTCTCCACTGTTACCCACTGATGAGGGACCCATTTTTATCCTAGAGAAGGTCTTATATATACATAGTATTCTCTGGCCTCACTTTTCCTTTTTAAGATTGTTTATATCTGCCTTCTAGGGTTCTAGAGGGCATCTCTTAGGGTTTTGGTACCCTTAATGCTATTGTCTCTCATAAGACAGCATCATTTTAGGACATGAACCAAGGAGAGAAAAGCCAAAGAATCAATTGTATAGGCAGACTAAGGTCATGTGAATGCACTTGTTCCTTGGATTATTCTGTCAAAGAAGCTGCCATTCACCAGCAGATCAGAACCGTTTATTGAATATCTAAGCATTCTTCAATGTCTCTCTAAGGTATCTACATTACACTTCATCACGACTTTTCCAGAAGCAAGGTTTCAACCTCTCTTTTATGGGGAATTTAAATCAGTCTAGCATACTTGCATGCTCTGTGTATGTTTCAACCCCCAGGTACATGCAATTATTACAGTATGGAGAGCAAACAATGTAGAGGAGGAAACCATTACAAAAAGTTGGGGAGAATAAATTGTCTTAATCTATCTTTTTTGGAGCCATGCTTGTTCCTGGTAATTTTATAATCTTCACTCTTGATTTTTTTGGTGATTTTTCTGTTTATATTGTTTTAGTCATTGTTAATAATATTGTTTTCTTGGTACTGCTCACTTCAATGTGCATGAGTTCATATACATCTTTTAATTTTTTTCTATATTCATTATTTCTTACAGCACCATAATATCCGATTAAATTAACATACCACCATTTGTTTAGCCATTCCACAATGACAGAAATCTATTCTGTATTCAATGCACTGCTATCACGAAAAGTACTGATGTAAATATTTTGATGTATTTGATACCTTTTTCCCAAAAATCAGTTGTTTCCTTATAGGGGTATATGTCTATTAATGGAAACTCCAGGTTAGGGAGTATGGCCATTTTAGTCATATAATTTACATAATTACTTTCCAAAATGATTATATTGCTACATAGTTTCTAATAGTGCACTAGGGAATCTATCTTCCCACAATTTCTCCACCATTGACTATTCTATCTTTTGTAAATTTTGCCAATATGCAAGGTATGAGATGAAACCTTAGGATTGCTTTAATGTGCATTTCTCTCATCATTATTAATTTGGAGCTTTCTTTCATACAGTTATTTATAGTTTGCCATTCTTCTTTTGTGAATTATTTGTTCCCATCCTTTGACTACCTATTCATAGTCTTAGAGATTTGATTAGAGGTGAAGTGGTGTATTCAGGGTCACACAACCAATAGGTATCAGAAGTAGGGCTTGAATTTTCAGTTCAGGGGCCACCTAGTGGTGGCTCCTCTTCTCTACAGAAATCTTGAGTCAGGAACTCCAATAGAATTCCTTTTATGTACAAGTGGCCAAGTCCAGGAACTCTTCTGTTGGCTGGTCCTCTTTTAAAAACTCATCATTCTTTCAAGACTCGTCCTGTTTGCTATATAGAGAGTTTTAAGTATGTTTGGACTCTCTCTGTTTCCATTTCTGGATTATAGAAAGGGAAGTGGTGGTAGAAAGGAACATTTCATGTTTCAGAAAGAGCCAACAGACCAGTGGGACTGGAGCATTGAGTATATACAACAAAGTCCCCTTGGAAAAAGTCATCCTTTTTGGGCTGACATCCTCTTTAAAATTTTAGTCCATGTGACCTCACTTAATCTTTCTCTGAACTCTTTGAAATCTGATCTAAGCAATAAAATAGGAAAAAAAATGAATTAATAAGCATTGGCAAAATTATCACCTTTTTTGCAGATACTTTATCTATAGAACTTAAGAGAGCAAACTAAAAAGACATGAAACAAAACAACAGTTTCAGTTAAGTTTTAGGATAAACTTGTAAAATCATCAGCATTTATGTATATTACCAACAAAATCCATTAAGAAGTGACAGAAATCAAGATAACTATAGTCACTATAAAGAACTTGGGAGTCTACCTCCGATACACACAGGGACTATAGGACAAAATTACAAAATATTCCACACAAATACGGATCTAAAAAATTAGAGAAGTATTAAATGCTCCTGTGTAGGCTGAGCCAATATATTAAAAAATGACAACACTCCATCAATTGAACCACTTATTCAATCAAACTAGCAAAAAATTACTTTATACCACTAGAAAAATAATAACAAAATTAATCTGGAGGAACAAAAGATCAAGAATCAAGGGAATCAATTTTTTAAAAAGTGGAAATTAAGGAGGCCTAGCTGTACTAGATTTCAAACTATTCCACAGAGCTGTAATCACGAAAACAATTTGGTATCATGTACATTTAGAGAGATTGATCAGTGGAACAGATTAGTTACAAAATATACAGAAGCAAAGGAATACAGTAAACTAGTATTTGATAAACCCAAAGATCCCAACTATTTAGACAAGAATCTACTATTTGAAAAATATTTTGGAAACAATATCTCATGCCATATAGCTAGATAAGCTCAAAACAGGTGCATGATTTAAACATAAAGGATAATATCAAAAGCAGAGAAGAAATTATCTGCCAGGGAATAATTTGTGACCAAAGAAGAGAAGGAGAGGATCGCAGGAGGTAAAATGGGTAATTTTGATTACTTAAGATTTTAGAAGTTTTTTCACTAACAAAATTGATGCTGCAAAAATTAGAAGAGAAATAAAAACACAGGGAAATTTTTTTTGAAGCAAGTTTCTCAGGTAAAGGCCTCATTTCTAAAATATGTAGGGAAGTGAGCCAAAATTTTAATACTAAGATCCATTCACCAATTGATAAATGGTTAAAATATATGAATCAAGTTGTCTGAGGACTAAATGAAAGCTATCAATAGTCATATAAAATGCCACTAATAATTAGAGAAATTTAAATTTAAAAAAACCTCAGATTACAAAAATGGTATTATGAATGTTAGAGAGAACATAGGAAAATAGGCAATGTTGGTGGAACTGTGAATGAGTAATGCAATGTTGGAATTGTGAACTACTCTAATGATTCTGGAAAGCAATTTGAAACTGTGCCCTAAAAACTATTAAACTGTGCATACCCTTTGACCTAATAGTAAAACTGTCACTTTGCCCATACTCTAAGGAGATTAAGATAATGGAAAAGGCTTCAAAGTTACAAAAATGTTTATAGACTCTCTTTTTTGTGTGATGGTAAAGAATTCAAAACTGAGGGAATCCAATCAATTGAGGAATGGCTGAACAAGTGGTATAAGAATGTGATAGGATATTATTGTGCTATAAAAATGATGCAGTAAATAATTCCAAAAACACCTGGGAAAACATATGAACTAATACAAAGTGAGGTGAGCAGAAGGAGTCCAGTCTACATAATGACAACAATATTGTAAAGATAATCAATTTTAAAATCCATTTACAAAATGATTACTTATCTATTTTCCTTAAACTTTGCTCCCCTCCACACATACTTTTCATCTCATACACATCATTCTATCTCTTGTCTCTGTACCCTTGTACAAACCATCTTCTATGTTTTCTTCCTCACCTCCAGTCCTCCTGATGAATTTCTGGTCACTGGATCCAGATGGCTCTGGAGGAGAAAGTGAGGCTGGTGACCTTGCACAACTCTCCCTCACTCAAATCAAAGTTAATTGCAAGTAATGTCATCATGTCCCTGATGTCATGGTCCTTTTCAAAAATGAAAGACAAACACAACCAGTTTCACTGTATTCCTTCAAGACCCAACTTGCTGCACATAATTTTCCTGGTTCACTGAGACTTTAGAGACTTCCTTCTGATACTGCCTTCCATTATCACTGTGTACTTGTTATAGGTACACAGTTATTTGCATGTTTTTTCTCCTATGAGAATGTAAGTTCTTTCAGAGCAACAAAAGCATTTTTTGTGTTACTTCATATTCTCAACATGTAGCACCTTTCTTGGCATCTTATAGCATTTAATTTTATGAGTTGCAGGAAGGTAGGTAGAATATTGGATTGATTGATGCACCTGAAGTAAGGAGTAGCTGAGTTTAAATCCTGCCTCAGTCAATTACTCTCTATATTACTATGTCACTTATTTTTGCCTCAGCTTCCTCACTGGCATTGCCTAGGGTATGTGTGTAATAATACCAATAACCTCATAGGATTGTAGTTAAGACCAAATCAGAACAAAGGTGATATTTGCTTTGCAAACCCTAAAGCTTTTGATAAATGCTTTCTACCCTAACTTTTTAATCAATGCTTGCTGAATATCTGACAGTTCCTTTTTCTATGACATCTCTGTCCAAGGTAAGTCACCTACCTTTCTGGGCCTCAGTTTCCCAACCTATAAAATAAGATACTTGGTCTAGAAGAGCTATAGAGTCTTTTCTAGTTTTAAATTGATAATCCCATACAACACAACATGACTATTATGTAAATGTTTTGTTTGACTACACATGTATAACCAGTATTAAATTTCATGCCTTCTCAGTGAGGATGGGGAGAGAGGAAGAGAGGCAATTTGGAACTCAAAGTTTTAGGAATGAATGTTGAAAATCGTTTTTGCATGTAACTGGGGAAAATTAAAAAAAAACTAAATTAAAAAAATCATTGAAAAAAGCCCCCCAAAACCCACATACTCAATTGAGTGAGTATGTTATTCCCTCTTTAAACCAAATCTTATTGGGGTAAGGCTGATTCATTCCCTTTTACCTCCCTCCTCTTCCCTCCTTTGTAACAGCTTTTTCTTGCCTCTTTTATGTGAGATATTTTAGCCCATTCTATCTCTCCTTTTCTTCTTCTCCCAATATATTCCTCTGTCACCCCTTAATTTTATTTTTTTAGATATCATCCCTTCATATTCAACTCACCCTGTGCACACTTCATGTGTATATATATACATATATATATATACATATATGTATATGTTTGCATGTGTGTGTGTGTATATATACGTATATGTATATGTATATACACATATATATGTATGTATGTATATATATAGTCCCTTCAACTACCCTAATACTGAGAAAAGTCTCTTGAGTTACAAGTATCATCTTTCGATGTAGGAATGTAAACAGTTCAACCTTAATAAGTCCCTTATGATTTCTCTTTCCTGTTTACATTTTCATGCTTCTCTTGATTCTTGTATTTGAAAGTTCAGTTTTCTGTTCAACTCTGGTCTTTTTCATCAAGAATGCTTGAAAGTCCTCTATTTCATTGAAAATACATTTTTTCTCCTGATGTATTATACTCAGTTTTGTTAGGTAGTGGATTCTTGGTTTAAATCCTAGCTAATTTTACCTCTGGAATGCCATATTCCAAGCTCTTCAATCCCTTAATGTGAAGCTGCTAGATCTTGTGTTATCCTGATTGTGTTTCCACAATAATTGAATTATTTCTTTCTGGCTACTTGCAATATTTTCTCCTTGACCTGTGAACTCTGGAATTTGACTATAGCATTCTTCGTAGTTTTCCTTTTGGCATCTTTTTTCAAGAGGTGGTTGGTAGATTCTTTCAATTTCTATTTTACCCTCTGGTTCTAGAATATCAGGGCAGTTTACCTTGATAATTTCTTGAAAGATGATGTTTAGGCTTTTTTTTTTTTATCATGGCTCTCAGGTAGTCTTAATGATTTTTAAGTTATCTCTCCAGGATCTATTTTTCCCAGGTCAGTTGTTTTTCCAAAGAGATATTTCACATTGTCTTCTATTTTTTTCATTCTTTTGTTTTATAATTTCTTCATTTTTTCATTGTCATTAGCTTCTATTTGCTCCATTCTAATTTTTAAGGAATTATTTCCTTCGTGATCTTTTGGGCTACCTTTTCCATTTGGCCAATTCTGCTTTTTAAGGCATTCTCCTCCTCATTGTTTTTTTGGACCTCTTTTGCCATTTGGGTTAGTCTACTTTTTAAGGTGTTATTTTCTTCAGTATTTTGGTGGAGTCCCGTTTAGCAAGCTGTTGACTCATTTTTCATGCTTTTCTTGCATCACTCTCATTTCTCTTCACACTTTTTCCTCTACTTCTCTTACTTGATTTTCAAACTCCTTTTTGAGCTCTTCCATGGCCTATGACCAATACACATTATTCTTGGAGGGTTTGCATGTAGCAGCTTTAACTTTGTCATCTTCTTCTGGTAGTATATTTTAATCTTCTGTGTTATCAAAGTAAGATTATATAGTCTGACTTTTTTAATGCTGTTTGCTCATTTCCCCAGTCAATTATTTGACTTTTGAGCTCTGTGTCAAGGTATGACTCTGCTTCCAGAGCAGAGAGTACTCTGTCACAAATTTCTGGGGTTTTGTGCAGCTGTTGTCAGAGTTACTTCTATGCACCTGTAAATTTTCAGTTTTTCTAAGGTGATATGATCAAAGGAGAAGTGTTTACTCCTCTCCTGGCCTGTGCTCTAGTCTGTGAGTGACTAAAAGCACTCTTTTTTGCCTTGGAACTGTGAAGAGGATTCCCTCTCCACAGCCACCACAAGCTCTTCTATACCAGCACTTGTCCTGCCCCAGGACCAACATTCAGGACTGTGGCCCAAATCCAAGCAGGGCAAAGCAAGAGAATCCTGCCTCAGTGCAAGCAAAGAGATCCCTCCAATACCCCTCTGATCAGCTGCTTGATCACCCCATTTTATGTGGGCTCAGAGCTCTGAAAGAACCTGCTTCTGCCACCTCCACTGGTCCTGGGCTGGGCCAGACCTTGCTCTTCTCTCACCCAGGTCCAACAGAGTTTCTGTTCTGACCTTCTTTGTCTTTGGAGTTTGTGGTTTGAGAAGTCTGGAAACTGCCACGGCTGCAAGTGATTCAGTTTCCTGAGGTCTGGGATGGTGTGGCCTCTACTCCACTCTCAATCTGGTGTAAGAGACCCTTCCTGTTGGCCTTCCAGGTTGTCTTGGGCTGGAGATTTGTTTCACTCTGTCATTTTGTG
Organism: Phalanger gymnotis; assembly: GCA_028646595.1. Classification (NCBI taxonomy): domain Eukaryota; kingdom Metazoa; phylum Chordata; class Mammalia; order Diprotodontia; family Phalangeridae; genus Phalanger; species Phalanger gymnotis. Next base: position 398 of record JAQQSZ010012691.1, on the reverse strand, counting down.
ACTCCAGTAGCTCTAGAATTTGTTTAGAGCCATTTTTAACAGGTTTGGGGGAGAGCTCAAGAAATTCCCTGATTTTACTCTGCCATCATGCCTCCACCCCCCACTCAATTTTCTCCAGAGATCTATCATATTCAACTTTTCTAAAATTATTTTCACTTCCCTAACTTATTTCTTGTTTATTTTGTTGCTTGATTTATCTAGTTCTGAGAAGGGGAGGTTGAAGTCCCCCAATAATGGACTTTTGCTGTCTATTTTTTCCTATGACTCATTTAACTTCTCCCTAAGAATTTGGATGCTATACCACATGGCACATAAATCTTTAGCACTGATATGACTTCATTGTGTCTGATACCTTTTAGCAAGATGTACTTTCCTCCCTTATGTCTTTTAATTAGATC
>JAQQSZ010012690.1:0-11944 GCA_028646595.1 Phalanger gymnotis | reverse complement strand
CCCCCCCCCCCCGCCCCAAAAAGGCAAAACCCTTACATACTCTCAAGGAGTTTACAATCTGAGGAAAAAGACATGTAAATAACTATGTACAAACTAGATATTTACACAGGGAAGATTGGAGATAATCTTAGAAGAAAGGCATTAGCATCAAGGGAAACTAGGAAAGGTTTCTTGCAGAAGGTGGGAGTTTATCTGAGCAGAGAGTCAGGGAAGCTAGGAGCCAGAGACAGAGACAAAGAGAGAGAGAGCATCCCGTGTGTGGGTGCCATCCAGTGAAAATGCAGTCAGGAGACAGAGTGTCTTGTGTGACGAAGGGGGAGAAGGCCACTGGACTCTTTGGAAGTCTTCAAGCAGAAGCTTGACAGCCACTGGTAAATTGTGTTATAGGAGAGAATCCTTTCAAGGATGAGTTCTACAAGGTGACTGCTGATGCCCCTTCCATCTCTCAAATCCCTTGATTCAAGTTAAGAGAATTGCCCACCCCCATCCCTGGGGGCGGTTAGTGGCAGAATCGGCACTCAAACACAGATCCTGTGAATCCTATTCAGCTCTCTTTCCACTGCACCATGAGACAGTGGGGTTGCCTCCTCCTCCACTGAAGGTTTTCAAGGAGAGAGCAACTCGGTGATTTGTTGAGTAGGTTCTATGATGGATTTCTTTTAGCTATTGGTTGGATGAGCTTCCAACTCTAAAATCCTGTGATTCTGCACTTATATAGGAGCACCAAGTGCTGCGAGCTCAGACGAGGGAACAGATCCCACCACTGAGAGGGAAGATGGTTCTTCAATTTATTTTTAATTTTGTTCTAGCTGAAAAAGCATTTTTCTCCCCCAAAGACCTACATTGTACCCATTCTTTACTCCGGCCTTTGACAAAATCCAGTTCAGCTCAGACCTGGCAATAGTGAGGCTTAAATCTTGTTGGTAAACCAGGTAAATCATTGGCACCCCCTGTATCGATTGCTCATTGATTGTAGATTGTGTGATTATGGTTAAAGAGTAGGAGGGTTTCAGATGTATTAGGGGCATTAGAGTATTTAGTGGTAGAAGTTTGATTTTTTTCTCTGACAGAAAAATGTGCTTTTGATTGGCCTCTAGAGCATTAACCTAGCATTTGACCTTTATAATTTATGCTGTTGTCAGGGAGAAGTTTCCGTTAGTCTCCCTTAATGCCTAATATCAATTTTCATATGGAATCGTTGAGTGTTGTGCTCAATGAGAGGGCTAGCTTTGATATAGTCTTTTCTGTTCACGAAAATATTTTCTGACCACTTTCATTCATTTAGCAAGTATTTAAGTGTGTGGCTGATAAATGAGTCTCTTTAGGTGTTGGGTTTTGGGTTGATTTTTTTTCTTAGAGGTACTACTTAGGCCCAATCTTAAAACCTCACCAAGTTATTTTGGGGGGGGAAATGGTGACTTAAGTGGAAGCAGCAGGAAATTTACAAGCAGAGGGAGGGGAGGATCAGGAAAGTAAGGACATTATGTTTTCTTTGTCCAGATATTTATTGCTCTTTGGAGGATTTTTTCCCCACAATATATGCCCCAGAGCTATTCCTAATTTAGGTTTGGGGTTTGTTGATTTGCTTTTTTGTGGCTTTAATTTGTAAGGGCAAGTGCCAAGTCACAATTCAGCATCCATTATCATTCCAACCTTCCATTTGATTTACTACAACATAATACAAATTTTGGAGTATGGAAAAGCAAATTAAATCCTTCGTGCTCTCAGGCAGTAATTAGAAAGGCATCATAGAGGCTTCTTTCCAGACTCTTCTAAGAGATGAGGTCATAAGGTCTGCCATGCATCACCCTGAAATAGCAGGCCATGATGTGATCTTTCTGCCTTTAGCATCTCTGTCTCTGAGCCCCTTTCCTTAAGGACAATTGGTTGGTTGGTTTTCCTTTTAAAAGACACACAAAGGTGCCTTTCCTTCTGGATTTATTTCCAGAGAGATGTCTTCAAGCCCAGGTGGTTTGGCAGAAAGTGCCTTTGGTGGATGCGCTACACCGTCAAGATGAACTTGACCCAGCAGCGGACTCAGCCATAGGCAGAATGGTTCGATGCTGACCTGTCAGGAGCACCTGTTATTTATGGACATTCATTCATTTGGATTGGGAAGGCATTTCCCTTGGAAGAGCAAGTGAGATAATACTTTAATAGGGATTAATCGAGCAGACCAGCAAGGCCCTAGGGAGTAATAGTGATGAATATTTATACATATTGAGAGGCAGCATGGAATTGGTGATGGAGGTAGATGGTGGGTGGCCTTGGAATCAAGAAGCTCCTGGGGTCAAGTCCTGTCCCTGACCCATCCTCGCTATGTGACTGTGAACAAGTCACTTAGCTTTTCAGTGACTCGGTCACCTAAGTCTGTAACAACCAAGTGACTACAGTTTAGTTACCCCTAACCAAATTGTTAAATCTAAATTACTGATCTGCATTGGCAGGTGACAGCTAAGGAAAACACAACTAGTAAGTATTGGAGATTTGACTCCCACGTCTCCCGATTCCAGGACCGAGGCCCTTTTTCCTCTATACCATGTAATAGATAGCCTTGTGAGACATTTTGGGAGAGAAAACATTTGTCAGCCCAGGTGCCTACTTCTTCCTGGCCTTATGAAACATTTCCATGAAGAAAGAAGGAATCTACATGGCCTAAGATCCTAGAAATAATTTAGCATCTTAGTGTTATGATTTAGTGTCTTAGTTTCCCATCCAGATGTGCATTTCTCTCTGGCTTGCCAGCAGGTAGCCTTTAGAGACAAGGGCGCCCCCTCAGTATCACTGTCTAGGTGGTATCAGTTTTCTCTCATTTGACTTCTCTTTCAATATAGTATGAGAAAAAAAGAAATGACTCCCATTTTAATTAAGACATGGATTTAATTTTATTTTTTCCAGTGTGTCATTTTGGTGGCTTTGCATTCCAGTGATTTATAATAAATGGAGTTGGTTCCCAATTCCCTAGCCGTAGGACATTTCCAGAGGAATTCAAAGTGTCGTGGACCTAATACGTGTTTGCAACACACACCAGCTAACTCCAAGTGGCATAAAGTAGGCTGCCCTGTATATCACAGCAGTAAGGAAAACCGCCAGATGCTGAGAATGTTTATGATCCAGAAAGCTGGCATTGGGCATCTAAGGTTTTCCAACTAGTATTTGCAACTTTAGACTGGCTAAACCCTTTCCCCTACAGGGAAAAGTAGAGTGTTCATGTTATGTCCTCGATCCACTGAGAGAGACTTTTGTCCCACCCAGATCTGTTGCTCAGCAACTTAGATTTGCAGGAGCTAACATTGGGTGCCAATTTGCGACTGGGTAGTTTTAGCAAAAATAATTTCCCTAGAGATCAGAAGACCACCTGCAGTCCAGGTTTAGTTCGGGGGATAGGAAAGGAGATCACGTCTCTATCCTTTGTTTGCACTAAATCTGGCACTACTAGACCGAATCTTGGGAGCAAGAGACTGCCATGCCATCTAAGGAGGGGCAACTAACCCAGGTCAGCAGGCTTATGAGTGGCCACTTCATTTCCAGCCTCAGCAAAGAAGAGAGACTGAATCTCAAACAAAAAAAAACAATTAAATCTAGCCTTCAATCTAGCCTTCTATCGATAAAACAAATATTTCTTGAGACTCAATTAATTGTAGTTAGTCTGTTGCTATGCTAAGTAACTCTTGGCAGATGGCTTCACTTACTAGGTAGAGTTTTAGGCAAGGTCTTTAGTTGAGAGGGTAGGGGGAGGAGTACAATGGTAGGCTTGAGGAAAAAGGATTTGGAATTATAGCTGCGGTAAATAGGACATGGAATTAAGACGGTATCAAAGGATCACCTTGCTGCAGTGAGGGCCCAGTTGAGATTATGTAATGTAAATTTGTAATGGACCCAGTCGGCATGGTTTCACAATCTTCTACAGCTCCATTGAGCAGCATGCGAATGGGAGTGAAGGCAGTAGATGCTGGGAGTAAGCCAAAGAGGAAGTTTGCAGGTCATGTCTAGGATAAAGAGGCAAAGGACTTGAGAGTAGAAGATAATGAGAATTGAACTGATTCACTGAGGGGAAAAGAGGAACAGTGAGAGACTGACAAAGAAGTGAAAGATGGAGGGGTCAGAGGTCAGTGAAGATGAAGAGCTGCAGGGGCCATCGGGCAGAGGGAAAGCTGGAATGATAGAAGATTATGATCAGATAAAGGAATTACAGAATTCATGAATGTAGAAGTGGAACACCCAAGATCATGGATATTTATGACCGTCTCTACCTAGCTCAGGTAGAGTAGTAGAGTGGGTCAAGAGAACTGAGTAGATTAAGGAACTGGGAAGTTAGGGCACTTGAGCTAGTATTAATAGGTATATTGAGCAGGAGTTGGGGTAAAGAGAAAGACTAGACTGTGAGCCAGATACTAAGTTATTGTTGCTGTTGTCCTTCATTTTCAAAGAGGACTAACGACATCCTGGGCGATGTCTTGACTTGGTCATCAGCCTCACTCTCTTCCTGAGTCTTCAAGTCCAGTGGCAAGACAAAAGTCAGGATGACTGGCGATGGCCGGGATGCCGTGGATGACCGTGGCATCTTCTATGTTTGACCAAGACCTGCTTCAGCCACCTTCATGGCTGCTGGAACAAATTGTTCCCATCCGCCCATTCCGCCATAGCATGCTTGGGGTAGATATCTCCCTAACTCACTAATGGGTTTGAAGCCTGTGAATTGCCCTCGACCTGGATTAGGTCATCTGCTGAAACAGTTCTACTGGGGTGTGGCTGCTGCACATGCTACAGCTTCTTGGAGCCACAGGTGAGGGCTGGGTGAATTGGGTGGACACCAAAAGTGGAGGAGTAGCCCTGAAAAGGGCTCAGCAAGCCCTCACACCAGAGGTGCCAGTCCTTCTGAGCAGCCCATATACTCAATACATACATAAACTAAACTAATTGAGAAAGGAAGATTATCCTAGTCAGGGATGGGTGGAGAGGGTCAATAGATGCCAGGATCTGAATAAACATGAATAGCATGGATCTCAAAGAAGGATGTTCCTGAGTGACTGTGGTAAAAGGAGAGTCTAGAGGTGACAATAGAGAGCAAGAAGTCTTTTAACTCCCAGACTGAGACCAATGAGCCAGGGGTGTGAGTGAAAGCACCACCAGGAATAGAAAGCCAGGGATGCGGTATCATCAGGAGGATGCATTTGGGAGTGGGTGATATGTTTTGTTTGAAGACAAGACAAACATTATACATAGAACAAATAGTAATTCAAGGCAACATATATAAAGGGTGACAAAAGAGTAATAGAATACATTCCACTTGGAGAAGAAAGATATCCCTGGGAGTTGGAATGCTTAAGGAAAGCCTTGTTGGGCAGGTGAGACTTTTATTCTAGTTAGAATTTGAATAGGCAGAGGGGAAAGGGAAGGGCTTCCCAGGAAAGGGAGAAAGAATGAACATCCATTTCCCTCAAGAGATCAGCGCAGCTAGAGTAGAAGGTTCCTGCCAAGGAGGAGTAGAAGAAGAATCTGAGGAAGTGGAATGATAAAAGATTGTAGACTATCTGAAAAGTTCAGGACACTGTACGGTGATGAGCAGTGTTTAAAGGAATTGCGTGTTTCCACTAATGTTTTAGAAAGACTAATGTTATGATGTGAGCTAGCATCTGCTAAAATATAGTGCCTGCTATGTGTCAGGCACTGTGCTAAGTACTTAACAAGTATTTTCATTTGATCTGAGAGGTAGGTGGTATCACTATCCCCATTTTGTTATTGTTCAGGCATTTTTCAGTCATGTCTGACTCTTTGTGACCCCATTTGGGGTTTTCTTGGCAAAGACACTGGAGTGGTTTGCCATTTCCTTCTCCAAGTCATTTTACAAATGAGGAAACTGAGGCAAACAGGGTCGTTACTTACCTAGAATCAGTAAGTGTCTAAGTCCAGATTTGAACTCAAAAATATGAGTCTTTCTGACTCCAGGACCAGCACTCTATTCACTGTGCCATCTAGCTGCCCTATCCTCATTTTACAGGTGAGGAAACTGAGGCAAACACTTCAAGTGATTTGCCCAGAATCACACAGTTTGTGAGTGCCTAAGGTTGAATTTAAACTCAAGTGTTGCTGACTCTGGGCCCGGCACTTAATGAGGATGAAGCATGTATTAGAGAAGCAGTGAATGGTCCAGTCAAATGGGGCTTCTGTTTCTGTTCCCTATACACATCACTCCATCCTTTTCTTTTTACTTTTGTACAGGTTGTCCCTACCCCCAAGCCTGGAATGCACTCCCTCCTCACCTCCACCTCTTAAAAACCGTAGTTTCCTTCAAAGCACCACATGAAGCTAGATTCCACCCATAAAATTACCTTCGATTTATTTTGTAAACATTTTTAATATACTTATATGCACATATGTTGTCTACTCTGCTAGAATATAAGATCTTTGTAGGCAGAATTTTTTTAATTTTTTCTTTATATCACAGTAAGCCAGTCAACAAGCATTTATTAAGTCTGTACTAGGTGCAAGACATTGAGTGAAGTGCTAGGAATATAAAGAAAAGGAAACGCATAGTTTCTGACTTCAAGAAGCCTTCATCCCACAGCCCAGTACAATGTAGGTGTTTATAAAGCTGTAGCATGCACAGCAACCACAGATGAGGAAACTGAGGCAAACAGGTTTAAGTGACCTGCCCAGAGTCACACAGGTAATAAGTGTCTGAGGCTAGACAGGCAAAATGACGTTGAGAGTTACCAACAGGCCTCAAACCCATCAGTGAGTTAGGGGGATGTTATCCCAAGCATAAGAAAACTTCCCCCAACAGAATAATCGGGTGAGAGCAGTTTGTTCCAAGGGCCATGAAGGTGGCTGAAGGAGTACTGTGGAGCACTTAGAGCTTGGTCACACATCAAAGACCCACAAGGTCATCCCCTGCATCCCGGGCCATAGGCAGTCATTTTGACTTTTTTCTTGCCACTGGACTTCAGTGACCCTGGAAGAGAGAGTGAGGCTCATGGCTTTGTGCAACTCTGCCTCACCTAAATCCACTCCATGTGCAAGTCAAGACATCACCTGTGATATCATTGGTCCTCTTTGAAATGAAGGACAAACAATAACAGGTGCTTATAATCACACAGTAGGTACAAAATAAATTCTTTTTGATTAGTTGTGTTATGGTCAAAAAGTCATCATCTGGTAGCCAACTCTGCAGCGATGAACCTCGGAGACGATAAAGGAAGCCAGCTACACTGAAATATAGTTAACAAACTATTTCTTTAAAAAGAAAATGTTCACAGACTCCAAGTCAAGAAACTTTGCCTTATATAGACAAGAGTTACCAGCTGCAGAACTTGGGGTTGAATCTGCATGAAGGAATTATTCACAGAATGAAGGAGTATAAAAAATAAGAAAAGTCCCAAATCTTTTGTTTTGGGTTTTGGGGGGGATGGACATAATGTGGGGGTTTATTTTGCTTGGTTACATATGCAAATTTGTTGCATTGTTTTTAATTCCTTTTTCATTTGCGGAGTGAAGTAAGAGAGGAAAAAAATGGCTAAAACAAAACAAAAATGCATTGAATTTCCCAAAATGTCACAAAGATTGACCAAAATAACTGAAAAAGAGCAAAGGACAGTTTAGCCTACAGAAACTCATTGACAGCATTCAGGTGAAAAATCCAAATCTAAAAGCAGCAAATCTAAATGCTGGTCTGTGCATGCTGTACTAGGTATGGTACACGAGGGGGTAAATACAGGCTTGCCATACAAATGCTTAGCATTTCTATAAACGGGATCTCAAATTAGCCCACTGCAATTGAATGCTAAAAATATTTTAAGCCAACCTGCTCTCTTCCCAGGAGGAAATCTGCACAGTCAAATGCATCGATTTAGCTTCTGCTGTTAGGTATCCAGCAGAAACCCCAGTGGAAAGCAGATGATCACCTCTGCTGAAAGAGTATGCCAGGCAGAACAAAAATGATGAAAATGTGGGCATTTCCTCCCTTTCTCCTGAACTAATAAGAGGTAGCCAAGGTCTAAGGAGAATCCTCTCTCTCAGTCTTTAGGAATTGCCAAGCTGGAAGCCTGGTTGTCCTGAAGAGATTCCCCCACCCCTGACACAAATAATGTATTTGCATAATATCTGGGGCGTCTCTGTTTCAGCATGTACTTTCAGTGTCCCAGGCTCATCATACACTCCTCTCCTGGGTACCCTGGATTGACTTGAGATTTGGTGACTCACCCTGCAATCAAGCCGGGGCTTGTTACTGTTGTTGTTCAGTTGTCTCAGTCGTGTCTGACTCTTTCTGACCCCAGTTGGGGTTTTCTTGGCAAAGATAAAGGGGTGGTTTGCCATTTCCTTCTCCAGCTCATTTTACAGATGAGGAAACTGAGACAAACAAGGTTAAGTGACTTGCCTAGGGTCACATAGCTAGTAAGTGTCTGAAGCTGGATTTAAACTCAGATCTTGGAGGTAACTAGGTAGCATAGTGAGTAGAGCACCAGCCCTGGAGTCAGGAGGACCTGAGGTCAAATTCGACCTCAGATACTTGACATACTTACTAGCCATGTGACCTTGAGCAAGTCACTTAACCCCAATTACCCTGCCTTCCCCCCTCCAAAAAAAAAAGAAAAAAAAAGAAACTCCTATCTTCCTGACTCCAGGCACTCTATCAGGGGACCTGCTAATGTTATTAAGTAACTGAGTGAAACAACATGGGTTGACAAGATACCTGGCCCTGGTAAACAGCACCCCTTATTGATGACACTCAGCAATGTATTATTCAGTCTTCAAATGAATATTAATTCAAGTATTTGTTAAGCCCTCTCTCTGTCCTCTCTGTGAGATAGCATGTAGGACAGTATGGAGAAATCAGAGCTCTTGGAGGGGACTAATATGTAAGAAGACCAGAAAATTAGGAAGGGATCAAATGATGAACAGATTGAAATTTTAGACAGAAATATTTATGTTTGATCCTAGAGATATTAAAAAAAAACCTGGAGTTTATTTAGCGCAGGCAGGGAAGTGACTTAATCAGACTGAGGTTAAAGAAAATCACTTTGGCAGCTTCATAGAGGATGGATTGGAAAAGGGAGAAGTTTGGAGCAGGGAGTCCAATTTAGAAGACATATTATAATCTATCAAGACATAATTTAGGCAAAAGGTGATGAGGGCCTGAATTAGCATGGCGGCTATACAGGTAGAGAGAAGGTTACGTGTTTAAGAGCTGTCATAGAAATAGAATCTACAAGATTTAGCAACTAATTAGATACATGTAATGAGAAATAGTTGGGACAGCTAGGTGACGAAGCAGATAGAGTGCCAGCCATAGAGTCAGGAAGATTCATCTTCTTGAGTTTAAATCTGGCCTCAGACACAAGCTGTGTAACCCTGGGCAAGTCACTTAACCCTGCTTGCCTCAGTTTCCTCATCTGTAAAAATGAGCTGGAGAAGGAAATGGTAAGCCACTCCAGTATCTCTGCCAAGAAAACCCCAGAAGGGGCCAAGAAGAGTCAGACACGACTGAAATGACTGAACAGCAACTAAAAGGAGAGAGAGTGGGGAGTTGAGGAGGACAGTGATGTTAAGAACCTAGGTGACCAGAAGGATATAGTAGCACCCTAGACAGTAATAAGGAAGTTCAAAAGAGGAATGGGTCTGGGGGAAAAGACGAGTTCTAATTTGGTCATGTAGAATTTGAGATCCCTAGTTGCACATGGCGGTTTGTACTATTAGCTCTCTATCTTATTGCTCACAAGGGCTATTCTAAACATTCTCCTCTTAGAGAGTTACTTTTCACTTTTTACTTACTAATTTTACTTACTTATAGGGAAAGGACTCCTACATTATTTACTTTTCGCTCCCTCTCCCTCAGCAGATCACTTCACCTTCGGCTTTGCTGAGGAAAGTCAAAGTCTTGTGCCTTGAGCTGCCCCTTTCTCTCCTCTCCCCTTAATAATCTCCTCACATCTAACCTCTCAACCCCACTCCAGTGATCCCCCACTTAGCTGCCAAAATCACACACACACACACACACACACACACACACACTCAGTAAACTCCAGTGGCTCCCTATTGCCTCCAGGACCAGCTACCAACTCTTCTGTTTAGCTTTTAAAGCCCTTCACAACCTGGTGTCTTCCGGCTTCTCCAGTCCTCTTATGCTTTATTCTCCTCCATGTACTTAGCCTTCTTGCCGTTCCTCTAAAGTGACACTCCCTCTCTTGACTCCTGCCTTTTCCCTTGCTGTCTCTCATGCCTGGGATGCTCTTCCTCCTCACCTCTACCTCTTGGTTTCTCTGGTTTCCTTCAAGACTTAGCCCAAATCTCACTTTTTCCAAGAAGTTTTTCTCAGTCTTCTCTACTACTCGTGTCTTCCCTATGAGATTACTTCCCATTAAGATTGTCTATCTCTTGTATGTGCAGAGTCGTTTGCATCTTGTCTTCCTCATTGGAACGTAAGCTCTTTGAGGACAGAGATTGTTTTTGCATTTCTTTGTACCCCCAGTACCAAGCAAAATAAGTGCTCGGTGATAGAGAGAGAGAGAGATCGATTGACTGATTGTACTCTCCTCTCCATGAAAGGGATGACTCTTCTCTTTACCGAAGCGTAGGAACAATCTCCTAGCAGCTACTATAGGGGCGTAAGACTCACCAACAACCAGCACATGGAAGGCTGCCAACACAGGTCCTTTGTTTGATCTGCTTTTCTAAGGAAAGCAACAATTTCAGTTTAATCGAACATACAAATATCATTCACTTAGTTCAGGGGAAAAAGGCAGCGCCCTGAACCTTAAATTACAAACATCAACAGACAGACCTTGTCTGATTCAAACCTCAATGCGTAGTTACCAGGGTTTAACAAAGTCCCAGCATCCAGGTTTACGAGCTGGAGGGCTCTTAGCTACAGCCGCCTAGAGTCTCCACATCAACACACCTCCGGGAGTGAGAGCCCCCACAAAGAGCTCTCTTCTCTCTTTTTATACACTTTTTAGCCATCATCAAACGTCATCTGAGCTACCAGAACTTGGGCTCCTACTATTGGCTCTGGTCTTAGCAACTCCCCTTAAGACCCTGAGGGCTTCATGCCCACATAGGCTTAGACCTAGTAGATAGGGGTTTGGGCCTGGGGCTTTGCACCTAGTAAGGCTCAATCAAAGACACTTAATTTGTCATTCTAAAACAGTAAAAAAAAAGTCCCAATTTAATTGATTTTACACAAGGCCAAGTCTTTTCCTTGTGCTCTAGATTCATCTCCTCTGGGAGCTTGTCCTTTCTATCATGCCCTCTGTTTCTCTCATCTTCAATTTCTCCTTAATTTATGTCCAAGTTTCCCCTGTACTTTAAAAAAAAATCACATTCATTCAGCCCTGCTGTTTCTTCATTCAGTCGTCCTACATATCTTCTCCTTTTCACAGTCAATCTCCTGGGAAAAAAATGTTTAATTCAATGCCTCATTCTCTCACCTCCCTCTTACTTCTTAACCAATCAATCCACCCATCAAGAAGAATTTATTAAGTGCTTATTACAGATACAAAGAAAAAACAAAAATAGTCCCTGCCCTCAAGGAACTTACATCTTAATGGGAGAATCAAAATATATATAAATAGTTACCCAGATACGTATAGAGTAGATGGAAGGTAACCTCAGAAGGGAAGACACTTGCAGCTGAAAGAACTCCTAAAGAAGAGATTTGAGCTGAGTTTTGAAGAAAGTTTTAAAGAAAGCCAGCAATCAGTAAGCATCTATAAAGCACCTACTATGTGGGGGACACTGTTCTAGTTAGTGAGGATACACATGTAGAGGATAAAATTATCTCTGATCTTCAGGAGCTTATATATTTTTTGTTTTAATAAATTAATTTATTTATTTTTAGTTTTCAACATTCACTTCCATAAATTTTAAATTTTTTCCACCTTCCTCCCCTCCCCTCTCCCCAAGATGGCATGCAATCCGATACAGGCTCTACACATACACTCTTATT
>JAQQSZ010012688.1:0-11946 GCA_028646595.1 Phalanger gymnotis | reverse complement strand
TGGAGTCTGAATATAAATCCATGCGTACTATTTTCATTTTTCGCTTTTTTTTCGTTCCCATGGCTTTTTTTCCCTTTTGTTCTGATTCTTATTTCACTACATGGCTAATGTGGAAATACATTTAACGTGACTGTACATGTATAACCTAAAAAAAGAAGAAAAGAAAAGAAAGAAAGTTCCTTGAAGTCAAGGATTGATTTTCTTTCTCCTTCTATTCATCTTCCCAGAGCTTAGCACAGTGACTGACACATAGTAAGTACTTAATAAATGCTTGTGGCATGAATGATTTATATAGTCTAAAGAGTTTCTTCAAACATTATTTAATATACATAAGGGAATAGGAATTGGATATTTGATTTCATAAGCATAGAGAATGCCCAGATGAGGACAGGGCAGCAATGCCCTTAGACTTACAATCTTAGCAGCTTAGAGTTCCCTGGTATGCTTAAAGATTAAACAAAGTGGCCAGGATCACACAATCAATTCACTATGTGTCAGAGGTCTTCCTGACTTGAAAGTCAGCTCTTTATCCATTACACCTTGCCATTTTTTTAATAGTCAAGGTATGATCTGAAAAATGTGGTACTGATTCTTTGATTAATATACTATTACTTCTATTGACAAATGTATGCTTTGAAGTAGTCAACTTGGGGAGGAGATTACAATTTAATTATAACAATGATAACATTGCCAAAAACATTTTTGGAATTCTTTATTTTGTAGTTACCTTCAGATCTGGTGGCACATGAATTAGCATATTACAAAAGGTGACAAATCTGCTAGAACATCCTATTTTGAGAGTAGATTTGATTTTCAGAAATAACCCACAGATATAGAGTTAAATGACAAGCAATTGAGTTGTATAATACAATTTTGGTCGTAAATAAAGTGAGATTTTAAACAAGTTTTTTTTTTTCCTTAAGTAGCTACATGAGAGCTCTAAAGAAAAATGAAAGCTGCTAAATTTCTTGAACAAATGGAATATCCTTGTAATGAATACTTTTAAAATTAGCACTTATTTGGAAGTAGAAGTATGTTACCTGATAAGTCTCATTTAATTATAAATGCATTTCGCATAAGTAGTGAATACACTATTGCTTACTATCTAAGAGATAAGCTGGATATATCTGCCACACAGAGTTCTAGGAATAATTTAAGGGCTTTGTGATCATCTTTTCTTTACTGCTATTACAAACTTGAGCTCTTACTTTGAGGACATTAAATACAGTGAATCCTCCATCATTATTTGCCAATCCATTAAAGTGTCTAAATCCATTTAACCACATAATATCAATTGCTTTTTTACGATAGAATTTTACTTAGAACATATACAAAATTACAACTGTCCTACCTTGAAATGACAGGGCCACACTTTCTTCTATTTCTCTTTGTTCTCTGTGAAGCATGACCTAAAATTTAGCCCAGTTTCTACTTTGCATTGGTCCTGACAAGTGTACCTCATAATGCAGCACTCTTGATGCTTAAGTCCTTAGCTCAGGTACTGTGGGGCTGATTCCCAAAGTTCACTCCTTCCAAAGGGCATAACTTAGTCATCTGGGCATTAATCCTGGGCTGGCTGCAAAACCCAGTTGCTAAGGTCTCAAAGACTCCAATCTCTTTAACTAGAATGTAAAATAACAAACACAGAATCTAAGTACTAAAAACTCCTTTTCATAAAACTGTGTTGACTTCATTGGAAAGGCTCAAGGCCTCACTCACCAGATCTTGATCAGTGACTAGTCTGTAAGTTAGTCTTTAAGAATTTCCAGGAATACTGAAAGTTTAAGAGACTTGCCAATAGTTACAAAGTTACTGATACAATCAGTAAAAGAGCTTGAATACAGATGCTTTTGACTGCAAAGTGGATTTTGTAGCCAATATGCCACATGCTGTTCCATCTCATGTAAAATATAGTATATCTAACTCTAACTGAGGGCAGCTAAGTGGCACACTGGATACAGCACAGAGCCTGGAGTCAGGAAGACTAATCTTTGTGTATTCAAATCTGGCCTCTGAAACATATTAGCTGTGTGACCCTGGGCAAGTCACTTAACCCCGATTGCCTTCAGTTTCCTCATCTATAAATGAGCTGGAGAAGGAAATGGCAAATTACTCCGGTATTTTTGCCAAGAAAACCCCAAATGGGGTCTTGAAGAATTGGACATGACTGAAATGATGCAACGTATCTAATTGAGTAATGTTATATTTGAAATATTGCAATACATAAAGATTGTTTTTCCTGTTGAAATTTCAATTTAAGAAGTCTATGCTTTATCATTGTGTTGATTGACCAGACTTTTATTGTGGATTTCAGAAGGTCATCATTCTATTCATAGTTGATGCCCACTAACACTGTTCCTTAACCTTTTTGCTACAATTGGAATTCAGTGAATAGTATTTTTTTAAGGATGAAAGCTGAAAGTACATTTCACAATTTAAGGCAACTAACATTTCCCTAGTTCTTTTGATTAGAAATGTCACTGATCCCACATATCCTTGATCTGCTGAAAAGGAATTGGTTAATCACTTAATTACAGACTAGGAATCTACTATTTTGAGATTACGAACTTCACTGGCTGTTAAGGTTGTATAAGTGTTCCACAGACACAAAATAAGTTCTGCAACTGTTTGTATAGGTAGAGAAAGTGAAAAAAAAATTTCTAGCTTTCTCTCCATCTATGTAAAAGAGTACTTATGTTGTTTGTGTAATGTTGTAAGGAGTCCAGCAATCCATGATTATCTGGAACTGCTGTGTACTAAACCACAGATTGTGAATATTTTTCCATCCCTCATGAGAAGAGATAAGTGACAAGTGTACAGCTCAATGATACAAAATCCAATCATATTAATTTACTAGATGGATGCCACTTCATATAAGAAATGCAATTTCAACTCTGGCCTTGCTGGTTGCCGTGAGAATTACAAGCATTATAATTAGCAATGGGTTTGTTTTCTCGCACACTAGGCAGAAATCTAGCCCCCACAGGAAGGTAAAATGGAAAAAGTAAATTAAAGTGGATTTGAGCCAGTGCATGGATGGATCAATATCTGGCACTTACAGGTCTGCATAGTACGGAATCTATAGCTAGTCAGCAATCTCACTACTACCACCAAGTGCCCCCTTTGAATAGGTGCTGAGAAGGCAGAGTAGAGTCAAGAAGGACAAGGACAAAGCCCATTTATCCTAAGAATCTAGTCTAAAATTAGTTGGATCTTATGAGATAGGAGTACACATAGACATTGAGAGGTGGAAGTGACCTTGAAAATCATCAAATCTATCAATTGGATATCAAATGTTATCATATTTAAATTATCTCAGACAGATGAGAATACATATTTTGTAAAAAAAAAAAAAAAAAAGAAAAAAAAGAAAACCTGATAGAGAAAGAAATGCCAGTCTTTTTTTTTTTTAAGTAATATAACAACACTGAGTAATCTTCAGTATCAGGAAATTTTTCTACATGTATAAGGTAAATTCCCAATATTGCAGTTTAAACCTGTCTCCTGTGCTTTGCTCAGTGAAGATGGAGAACATTTGTTTACCACCATCTATGTAAGGGCTCTTTATGCACAAATATTATTATTGAATTCTGCATCAAGCTTCTATTTTTCCAGTTTTAATAATGCTAGCTTCATACCCCCCTCTCCTGCCTAAACCTTAATTTCTAACCATTTCATTTTTTGGTTGATCCCTTTTGAATAATTTAAAAATTTCACATTGCTTTCCAGATTTGGAGATCACTAAATAGCATAGGAAGCAAGGTACTGGGGGAAACATTTTCACAAATCTCAGTGTGATTACCATTAGATAAGATTTTGAATCCTGGCTCTGCTATTTACCACCTACATTGTCTTGGGAAAACCCCTAAACATTTCCAGACCCCAGCTTGCTCATTTGGAAAATGAAGCGATTGGACTACATGAGCTTCCAGCTTTACAACTAGCATTATATGACTCATATTCTATCTGGCACTTCGCATTACTGCTATGTGAATGAATTTTTGCCTTTAATAGTTTATAATTAATCTTATACCTATGTAGTTAACTTTTTTCCCTAATCATTCAACACAGTTTTACTTAGTGGAGTATGTTGTTTTGATTGTTTGAATGTTTTATCACTTAACTAAGTTTTTTTTAAAAGGACAATTATTTCAAATTTGATCTGATTTTCCAGGAGGGTAGACTTTCTCCCCCAACATCGTACCAAGTGATTAGTTTAATATTACTAGTGATCCTCTATGTATGAGACTGTCTCACATTTTCCACTTTTGTCATTGCTACTGAACAGCAGCACTATTGAGGCAACTGGTGGTATGGTAGATAAGAGTGCTGGGTGTAGAATCAATAAAAACTGAGTTCAAATCTGACCTCAGAAACTTAGTAGGTATATGCTCCTAGGCAAGTCACTTAATCTCAGTTTGCTTTAGCTTCCTCAACTGAAAAGTGGTGATAATAGTAGCACCTAAATCCCAGTATTATTGTGCAGATTGAATGAGATTATATTTGTTAAAAGTGCTTAACACAGTGCCTGGAGCATTGTAGGTTCAATAGAAATGCTTGTTCCATTCCCCCTTGGGCCTCACAGTGTTCTACATTGGAATACAGGATCACAAAATTAATTATATCAAATTTATTTTGCTCTATGTGACTTATTTCAACTCTAGGTATTAACTTCATGGTTTTCATTTAGGTAATAACTGTGAGAGAGGTAGCATGATGTTTAGGAGAGAATGAGGAAGGCTTAGGTTCAAATCATTCCCAATACCTTATTTTTTTTTTTTAACCCTGGTAAAGTTATTTACCCTCTCAAGTATTTCTCTAAGACTTTTATTTTCAGTGTAGTCAAAGGAGTTTCTTCATGAGGACTTCTCTAAAAGAATGAAATCACAAGCTATAAAAAATGTTAATAGTAATAATAAAAATAATAATATTAAGAAAAAGGAGAAAGAGGCTGGTAAGAGGAGAATGGAAGGAAGGAAGGAAGAAAAGGAAAGGAAAGGAAAAATGAAAATCAATTTTTGATTATCTTTCTCAGTCCTGAACAGCAGTTTTACCCCACACCAGAAACCAGGGCCATTAATCCATACATCCTTATTTACATCCACATTACAATCCATGTAGGTATCCCTGCATCCTTGCATTCCTGCAGGCTGCATGTTGAATTAGTTTTAAAATAAACATTTTATATGTTTTATTCTATTTTTCTTTGCTTTGTCATATGTCTCCTTATTACATTTTAATATGTTTTGCAGCTGTGTCTGTAACACCTCTGCTCTATACTACCCACTCAAGTTAGTCACTGATTAGAGAAATCCTTATATTGCTCTCACCAGCTTTATATTATTTTTTTCTAATCTATCATCAAGGACATTGATGAGATTTCCTACATCATAGGAAATATATGTATATATACATATGTATATACATACACACATGTATATATATGTGTATATGTCTTTTAGATTTTGCTACTTCCTATGTCCATCAAAATGTTCAGTTATCTTTTAATATCCATTTACAGGGTATTACTTCATGATGATTTTAGCAATTTTTTTTCCCATTTTATTGAAGTTTATGTCAGGTAGAATGAAATAAAGTTCTTCTAAATCCAGATAAATTATATATTACTTGTTCTTTAGCTATGTCTTGTTAAGAAAGAAATAAGATTAGACTTCAAGTCCTTGTTTTAGATATAGCCTTTCAGGATTCTGCCCATATTCTGTTATCTTAATAATGTCTGCTGATAATTTATATTAGAAACATCATGTAGTCAAATCAAATCAAGTCAACAAACATTTATTAAATGCTTACTATGAGCCACACACTGTCCTATTGGTTTGTAATACAAAGAAAGACAATGCCTTTCTTCAAGGAGCTTATATTCTAATGGGAGAAGACAACAAATAAGGGAAAGCACAAAATGAGGGCCAGTGGAAGGCAGGAACATACTGGACTGGAAGTCATGTTGGAGAAAAAATTCTGGAGAATGAGGAATAGATGTAATTGATAGTCAACCATCCCCAGTGCCAGCAATATTAGGTTTTTGTATGGACTCTGACATCTATTGGCGATGTGACTTTATGTAAATCACAAAATCTCTATGTTCTATGAAACTCTTCTAAAGTTGTAAGGCAGAGGAGTTGTTGACCTGCAATGGAAGGGGATCGTCCACCTTTCTGAGTTCCTTATATAGAAGAAATCACCAGTATAGTCCCTATGCCCCATGTTTTACTAATTATAAAAGTTAAGATAATAGGTTATTAATTTATAGGAACATCAGAGACAGAAAAGAGAAGAAAAAAGGAACAAGTGATATTAAAGGAGAACAATGGAATTATTTTAACTAGAGTTCTTTGTATACGTTGGTAGAGTTCAGTGATTTTTGTCTAGTGATTATGCAAGCACCTAAGCAGCTTTCTAATGCTAATTACTAATTTTTGTCCACTCCTATAGTTTACTCATGTAAACTAGAGTTAGAAGGACTTGGCCTGGTAGACAAATTAGTGATCTTAAAAATCACATTTTAAAGCTTATCAGGGACTTAAACCACATGAAGACTTGAATTAAAAAAAAAAGAATGAAAGAAAAAAGTGAAAAATAGCATGCTTCAGTCTCTATTCAGACAGTATCAGTTCTTTCTCTGGAGATAGATTGCACACTTCATCATGAGTCCTGATTTGTTTGGGATCATTGCATTGTTGAGAATAGCTAAGCGATTTACAATTTTTCATTGTACAATATTGCTGTTACTGTGTACAATGCTCTCCTAATTCTACTCCCTTGACTTTGCATAAGTTCATGTAAATCTTTTCAGGTGTTTTTGAAATCATCCTGCTTGCCATTTTTTATAAGACAATAATATTCAATCACAATCATATACCATATACCATATATGATATATTTTCGGAGAGCAATGGCAGTTATCTGGAGACCCATGAACGGTATAGAAAAATCCACTTGAAAAATCAAACTCATCCATAGTAGGAAATCCAGAAATGGAGAGTCTTCAGTACCTTAGAGGCATTCTGCTATGTTGTTCTTCCTCTAGTGGAAAATCAATAAATAGAAGTACACTAAAAACAAACTGGCCTACTGCTTATGGAGAAGGTGAGTGGATTTTTGCAACACTTTTATGCTTTGGAGACAATTTGGCATAGCGGATAAAGGACTGGACTTAGAGTTAGGAAGGCATAAGATCAAAACCTGCTTCGTATTTTCACTAGATGTATGACCCCGGCAAGTCATTTAATGCCTTTCAGTCTGTTTCTTCATCTACAAAGTGAGGTTATTATAAGGATCATAAGAAACAAGTAATGTATTGTGATTTGGAAAAACTTAAATGAATGATTAGCCATTACCACCACCACCACCACCACCATAATCATCTCATCATCATCATTAGTATTAGTATTAGTATACTTTGGCTTATTAGAAATAGTCTGAAAAGAATAATGGTAGAATGAAGTAGAAAATGTGCTATATTTAGGAAAGGAAGAATTGGATTCAAATCCTAGCTCTCATACTTCTTGTCTGTGTGACCTACTCTTTTCCATTTTAATTACTGAGGGATAGGATGAAATGATGTTAAAAAAATTATAATTCACCTAAGGTAATTGGTTTATTGAGTGCCATACCAAACAAAGTACCAAAGAATTATTGCATAGAGCAAGAAAAATATAACAAAATTCATCAGTAGGAAAAAAGTTCAAGAATATTGAAGGAATCAATTAAAAAATGTGAAAACAACCTAACAGTAGAGATTTTGAAATATATTACAAAGTGATAATTATCAAAACAATCTTATAGCAGCTAAGAAATTGAGTGGTGGATCAGTAGAATAGTATAGGTATACAATACAAAGTAGTAAATGATCATAATAATCTAGTGTTTGATGAATACAAAGATTCAAGCTTTGGGGGGTTAGATCTCACCATTTGACGAAACTGCCAGGAGAACTGGAAAACATTTTGGCCAAAGCTATACATAGAGCAACATTTCAGACCATATACCAAGATAACGTTGCAATCGATAATGCTTTAGACATAAAGGTTGGTATCATAGAGTTGCATGGAAAATTTTCCCTGTTAGATCTATGGATGAGGAAGAATTTATGAATAATCAAGAGATAGAGACTATTACAAGGAAGTAAAATGGATAATTTTGATTACACGAACTTATAAAACTTTTGTACAAACAAAACTAATGCAGGCAAAATTAGAAGTAACTCTGAAAACTAGGAAAAAATACAGCAAATTTCTCCGAAAGAGGCCTTATTTCTCAAATATTGAGAAAGTTGAAACAAATTAATAAAACTAAGAAGGCATTACCCACTTGATAAATGGTCAAAATATATGAAAAGGAAGTTTTCAGAAGAGCAAGCCAAAATGATGAGTAGTCACATAAAAGTGCTCTAAGTCACTAGTGATAAGAGAAATAAAAATTGGAGCAACTCTGAAATACCACCTCACACTATCATATTGGCTCTCACGACAAAAAAGGAAAATAACAAATGCTAGAGAGGATGAGGAATAAATGGGACAATAATGCTTTCTTGGTGGAGTGATGAAATAGTGCAACTATTCTGGATAACACTTGAGAACTATGCTCAAAAAGCTTTAAAATTGTGCATACTCTTTGACCCAGTGTATCAGTAAGGCAAGATTCATGACCTTGAGGATGACCATGAACATGTCTATACGGTTAGGAATCACAAAGTATTAAAAACTCTAGGTAGAAGGCAGAGGAAGTATAATATTTATTTGGACACCAGAAGATCAAATTCCAAGACCAATAACTCCAATTCTATATAGTAATAATTATATTCCAAAACCAATAAACCCACCTCCATGTAGCAATAAGAAAATTATAACACAGTATTATAGGAAGGAATCAAGTCATCCTGTAACCTTTCTTCCTGCTGGGGCCTCCCTGAAAACACTCACCAATCCTAACTGTTTGCTTGCTTGTGTTCTCTGGTCTCTGAGGCTCCCTCGTTTCCACTCCACTCTCTGCTCTGCAGTCTTTCTGCAGCTCTGTCATCTTGGATTTTTTTACTTTTCCTCCTTGAGCTAGAGTCTGAATTCTTGCTTCTGACTTCTGAATTCTCAGTTCTCAATGACTACCTTCTGGGTGTATATACTCCTTTTAGGGTCTGAGAGCTTCATGACCAACCAGCAAAAAGATGTGGGCCTGAAGCTTAGTGCCTAGTAAGTAAAGGGAGTAGGCCTGACTACAAACAAACCTATAATCAAGCTTCCCTTAATTGGCCCCACCCAAGATCTATTGAGTGGGTGGGAAAGATCTTTAATCACTGATTGGCATCAGACCTAGCAATATCAGTACTGGTTCTATATTCCAAAGAGATCAAAGAAAAGGGAAAATGGACCTATCTGTACCATCATGCTTAAAGCAGTCCTTTTTGTAGTGGCAAAGAATTGGAAATTGAATGGATGGCCATCAATTGTGCAAGGACTGAACAAGTTTTATAGCATATGATTGTGATGGAATGTTGATTGTCTTCCATTTTCAAAGATGTCCAATGACATTGCAATAAGCTCTTGACTTGGATTTAAGTGAGGCAGAGTTGTGCAAAGTCATCAGCCTCTCTTTTCCTGAGTCATTGAAGTACACTTCCAGGACAAATGTCAAGATGACTGGTGATGGCCCAAGATACAATGCATAACCTTGCTCCCTTTGATGTCTCATCAAGCTTTAAGCATTCTACAGTTTCTACTTCAGCCATCTTCATGGCTATTGAAACAAATTGTTCTCCTCCACCCATTCCATAGGGGAAATTAAACATGTATATGGGTTAGATATCCCGCTAACTCACTGACAGGTTTGAGGCCTGTTGGATAACCTGAACCTGATTTAGTCCATCTTCTGAGGTGGCTTACTATGGTGTGGCTGATGTGTATGCTACAGCTTCTTGAAGTCACATGTGAGAGTTAGGTGAATCAGGTAGACACCAAAGGTAGATGAACAGCCCAAAAAATGGCAATGCAAGCGCTCATATCAGAGGTGATAGTCCTTCTGAACATACCATAATCCCCTGTGATTGAATACTATTGTGCTACAAGAAATGATGAGCAGGATGGTTTCAAACCTGGGTGCACTTGTAATAAACTGATGCAAAGTGAAGTGAACAGAATTAGAACATTGGACACAGTAACAACAATATTATAAAGATGATCACCTGTGAAAGACTTAGTTATTCTGATCAAGAAAATTATGCAAGACAATTCCAAAGGGAGCATGACAAAAAATGCTATCCACCTCTCAAGAGAGAACTGATTAACTCTGAATATAGACTGAAGCATAGTTTTTAAGCTTTCTTTATTTTTCTCATTTTTCTTCTTGACTGTGTTTTCCTTTGCAACATGGCTAATATGGAAATATGTTTTGCATGGTTTCACGTGTATAATTGATATGAAATTTCTTGCCTTCTCAAGAAGGGGAGAAAAGAGGGAGGAAGAGAGAGACTTTGTAACTCAACATTTTTTTAAAAATTAACATTAAATAATTTTACGTGCAATTGGATTTAATGAATAAAGTAAATACATATGCATGCATATCTATATCTATATCTATCTATCTGACTATCTATATCCCTGAGCCTTGAATCCTTATCTGTAAAATGAGAGAGTTGAACTTTATGGCCTTTAGAGTCCTTTCCTGCTCTAAAGCTATGATCTTATTATCTTATATAATACAGAGAAGGAAGGAAATGAACAATTCTGAGCAGAAGAAAATCAGAACTAAGCTGAAAAAGGTTGTTGAGTACTAGAGTGTTCTTTCCGCATGTGAACTGAAGAGATTTCCTGCTATTTGTACTAATCATTATGCTCTTAGTTTCATAGATTTGAAATTAAATTTCGTATCGGTTCTGATGGTGGTTGATATGGTTTTATATAAAGGATAAATAGAGAAGAGGGACCAAGCCTGTAATTTTATTCACATAAGAAACACCAAGAGGAGAGGACTCACTTCATCTATATAAGTCAGTAGTTTCTTTATAAGTACTGAAATAAGGCTTTGAGAAGTGTCTAGAACAATGAAAGTGTAAATGAATTATCCAGGGATATAGTCAAGATTCACCAGAAGTGGGATTTGAACCCAAACCTTGTCTTCATGCCTTTATGACCAAATCTTTATTCACTATGCAATACTGCCCTCTCACATAAAAGATGATTGATTCCATTAATGTGTTTTTGTTTGAGCAACTATTTCTGCTGACCTTACCCAGGAATACGTTTTCCGGTGAAGAAACATTCAAAGTCTGGAAAGGAAAGTAATTTGATTTCCTTCATTTTCTTCACTTCCTGTACTCCATCATGTCTCAGGATATCTTTCATCTGGCAAAATCCCATTAGCCCTGGGACTCACACCAGCTCAGTATCTCTACCCATGGACCTCCTCTTGACCTCCCTCTGATTGACCTTTCCTGAAAACCTCCATTTAAGGAAGGCTTCTTGACCAGCCCTCTCTTTATTTCCCACTGGCTACTTTCTATCCGCCTCCCCCAACATATATAACTTTTTATCTTCCTTTTATTTGTTGGCTGCTACCTTAAATTCATAAATTCCTTTAGGGCTTTCTTTTCTCTTTCTTTATATCCCAATCCTCACTACAGAGCCTGGCACATAAAGAAACTCAATAAATATTTATTTAATGAAATGAGTGAGCAGAGAAGACAGTCTACAGCACTAGATCTACATACATCATTTATGGAACTCCTAGAAGAATTTGATGTAGATCTTCTGAGGAAGCTGTATTCCAGGGAGAGATGGGTGGAAGGGGTTGGTGGTATGAAGGGAAGGGCTATCAGTTAAGTCCAGAAGGGGAAAAGAGTTGTTCTTTCAGGAAATAGTGAGAAGTCCCATTTGTCTGTGGTTCAGCTTGAAGAGAACTTTCAAATATATACCCCATGCAGAATGCAGCCTGCAC
>JAQQSZ010012687.1:0-11946 GCA_028646595.1 Phalanger gymnotis | reverse complement strand
GTCTGGTCGGCCTGTGCACGCTGGGCTCTGCTCGGCTCAGCTCCCCTCAGCTGGGAGCTGGGAACTCCGTGCAGGACAGACCTTACCCAGAGACCATCCAGGCTGTCCTGGGCTGGAGCCCTGCTTCCCTCTGCCATTTTGTGGGTTCTGAAGCTGTAGAATTGGTTCAGAGACATTTTTTTATAGGTTTTTGGAGGGACTTGGTGCAGAGCTCATGCCAGTCAGTGCTTCCCAGCCGCCATCTTGGTTCCACCCCCTGACACCAGAATTTCTGAAAGAAGTTCAGTCAAATTCAATTCAATTCAATTTAATAAACATTTATTAAGGACCCACTCTGTGTTAGGCACTTTGTCAGATACTAGGGGATACAAAGACAAAAATAAAACAATCCAGTTTACAAGGAAATTATTCTACTCAGAGAATACCTCATGTACAAAGATAATTAAATTAAACATATATTAATGCCAATACAATACAATGGAATTGGTAGCAGGGAAGATTAAAAGCTGAGGGAATTGAGCTAAGCCTTAAAAATACCTAGAGATTTCCAGAGGTAGAAGTGAGAAGTGAGAAGTATGGGTGGGGGGTGGGCAATGGGGAAGATAATTTACTATCTGCCCAAAACTTCTGGGAAAATTCTATATTAGTCCGGAAGAAATTAAGTTTGAATTAGTGGTGTCAAACTTAAAGACAACAGTCTTGTATTTAATAAAACCAAGGACACAAAATACTAAACTGTCTTTATTTGATAAGATCAACTGTCAAAACTAAAAGACATTTTAACAAAAATTAGGACTAGATCAGCATTTTAGGCTTAGCTCTGGTATCATATTGTGAGCTCTTTGAGGGCAAAGATTGTCTTTTGCCATCATGTCTCCCCAGTGTTTAGTACAATTCCTCGAACATAGTAGGCATTTCATTAACATTGATTGACTTACTGACATCATCATTACCATAAGTGTCTAATTGAAATACCTCCCAAATGATCATTCTATTTCCAAAAAATAATAATAAAGAACAGAAAGAATTACCTTTCACTATTATGTCAAGGGAGAGAAGTTTTAGCCAATCAAGGAAGGAAATAAAAGAGAAAATAAATAATTTCAATTACATAAAATTTAAAAGCTTTTACAGTAATAAAATCATTGCAGCCAGAATTAGAAGAGAATCTATCAAACAGAAAAATATTTGTCATAAATATTTCTTGTACATGTCTGATATCCAAGACACTATACACTAGAAATCAATACAAATACATAAGAAAAAGAATCATTCTCCAGTAAATAAATATCCAAAGTATATTAATATCATCAGGAAAAAAATCAAATGATGAACAAATCAAAAATTACTCAAAATCGTTAAGAGAAATGACAAAACACCTTTGAGATTTTTCCTCACACCCACTAAATGGGCGAAGATAATAAATGGAAACAGTAAATATTTGAGGGTTGTCATATATAAATCATATTGGAGTTGTAAATTAATCCAAGCACTTGGGGAATAAATGCAGGAAAAAAATAATTAACCCTTCATATTTTTGGCCCAGTGATCTCACTACTGCGCAGTTATATCAAAGAAGTCAATGACAGAAGTAAAGGAATTTTATGTAAGAAAAAAATGTAAACTATAACCAAAATTCCTCCATATTTATTTGGGAAATAATAGCTGCACTAAGTGGGGTTTGTGAATTCAGTGGAATATTATTACTCAGTAAGAAACTAGATATGAAGAATTCAGAGAAACATTGGAAAAGCAGTATGAAGAGATGAAAAGTAAAGAAAGCCAAATGAAGAGAACAATAGACACAATGAAAACAACAATGCAAATGATAACACTGTATAGTCATCTGATGAGCTGTATGGGATAATCTCAGTGCTGGAGAATTGAAAATCAAAAAAATATTTTTACTTTCTGAGGAAAGGTGGGAACTGTGACTGTGGCATGTGGGCCACGTTATCAGATTGACTTGGCTTAAATAGTTGTTGCAGCTGCTGTTGTTAGAGAGCAGGCCTCCCAGAAGAGGGTAATTGAATATAAATGACTGCAATTAAAACCAGAAGTCAATAAAACTTCAACTACAAAAAAGTCGTAACTGACTATATCTTGGCATCACAAATGTATGGCACTTGAAGTTGTCTATATGAGATTGAGATAATATAACGTAGTAAAAGGATCACAAGCCTTCAAGTCAAAAGATTTTATTTACAGGAGGCAACATTTACTAGTTGTCTAATCTCAATATTTTAGTCTCTCTGAAGATGTTTCTTCATCTGTAAAATGGGATAACAACAAATACAATAATAAATCACATTGAAAAGTGTTATACACTATAAAAATTAAATTGCTGCATTATAGGAAGAGATTCATATGCCTAAGAGTGGTTCTGAAAATGGATCAAGGCAATCTCATCACTAATTGGTTAAGAGAAGAAAATTCAGCGAGTCTACCAAATAGATCATAGACACTTGATCTATTTGAAGCCAAAACACACACAAATATGTATGTATGCATGTTTGTATGTATATGTATGTGTGTACACGCATACATATCATACAGTCAACAAAAAATAGAGGATCAAAGGGTATGTATTTCAAAATGTATCATAGATTCCTAGATTTGGAAAATTCCATTAGAGGCCCCCTAGTCCAATCCCTTGTCTGATGAATAAATTACCTTTGCAATATGTACACTAAAATAACCAATGACAGAGACTCAGTAGATAGGGGACTAATTATTTTAAAATAACATATATTTTAAAATAAAACACTGTCAAAAATAAAAGCAGAAATGAGGCTATTGAAGAAGACAAATATTAGGATTCAGTATTTGGATTATTTAAAAAAAAACAAATCTGCGGAATTCTTTGGTCAATCTCAGATCAGTAAGAGACAATATTATATAGCTTACATTTATAGGGATAAGGCCTGGATATGTAATGCCCATGGTACAGGAAACCCCCAGAGAAGTAAATTCCTTTAACCAATTCAGGTCTGCAACATTCCCTGTAATTTAGTCTTAGATAATCATCCAGAAAATTGAGAAGTTAATTAACTTCCTCAAAGTCATATACTTGATATGTGTTAGAGGAAGAACTTGAACCCAAATTTTCATCCACTACATCACACTACCTTTTCATGGGGGAAGGTGGGGAGGAGAGGATTAATCCAAAGAACTATAGTGCGATTCACCTGCAGCAATCAGGATACAACTAATTTTTATATAGGTGTTTTCATATTGTGAAGAAAATATTTTATGTTTGATTAGATTAGCAATATATTCCTAATACTCATCAGAAGTTTCTAATTTCAATGTGAAATATGATTTCCATTTTTTTTAACTTTACCTCAAATAATGTGAAAATAGTTTAACAGCAAAAATTTGATGGAAATGAAGGCATAATGTGATTAAGAAGAGTTAAACATTTGAGCTGTGAAATGTGCTTGGGTAATTGCACTTTGTTTTTTGGTTGTTTTTGATTGTATTAAATACAGCTTGACTGCATGATTGGCCTTTAAGACAAAACAAAAGGGGAAACATATCCAACCAGTGAAAGCACTTAGGTCAAAAAAAAAAAAGATCAGAAATGTTCCAACTAAAGAAACAATAAGGGAGAAAGTGCTTTGTTATTATGTATCTACAGAGTTTTCACAACAGAATGAAAGCCTAAGAGTAGAAGTATGTAGATAACCCATACAAAGGTTAAAGGCATGTGACATTTGTGTCCAGTGACAAAAAAAGAAAAGAAACTGATGTATGTACTTTATTTCTGTATACAGCTGATTTTGCTGAGTGGGCTATGCCTGAAAACAAGTGATGATGCTTTCCTTCCTGCAAATATCAAATATGCTCCAGATTAAATATTTTCCTGTGAGCCTTTAATGAAAGTCTGATTTTAATTATATTCACTTACTATGCAAATTAGGTTTAAATCAGCTAGTTCATTAATATCATATCAAGGGTTGCAAAATAAATATGCCACCTAAATTTCATTAAACATGCTTACAGTTCTGAGCTATTACAGAATGTGAATTTTTAATTATGTTACAAATTAACAGATTGTCTTATTACTTAATATAGTGTTTCTTGTTAGCTGATGTAAATACTTGCAAATATGGTGCAGATGCAAGATTCCTTTCCCTTTGTTAATGCTAACAAGAAAAATCTCTTTATAAAAGTTCATTTTCATTTACAAATGTATGTTAGTCGTGACTATTTTCCTCATTACACGTGAATCATTAATCATAGGAATGAATACTGTATCACTTTCTATTTTCTGGTGTGATATGCTTTGTGATAAATACTTATTTTCATAAATCTTCTGAAATAGGTTTTAATAGAATTCAAAAACTCTTAACCTTAGAGAACAAAAGTTAGGTGGATTCTTCCTTCTAGACTTTCACATCTAAAGCTCAGAATCATCAATTTCTGCACTGGAGGATTTAAAAGAAAAGCTTGTGAATACTAACCACCATATCATTTATAACGCAAAATAAATTATTCTCCTTTTTTCCCCCTCAGGAGAGGGGAAAAATTCCCCACTGTCTCTAATTCCCTTTACTGGCTACTGAACTGACAATTTCTTCAAATATCTTCATAAAACCTCCTGAATAATCAACTCTATGCTTTGGCAAAACAAAGAGGGTGTTAAATGCTTTCCAGCAACAAAAATAACAAACTTTTTTTTGAAATTGGAGTCTTAAAATAACAGATCTAAAAAGCAATATTTTTGACATATAAAAGGTATGTAATATTAATTTCAAACAGGGATCATTTTCATATTTTTAGCAAAAGAGATATCATCACTGGGTATGGTGGTACAAACCCATAGCCCCTTCTACTGGTAAGACTAAAGCTGGTGGATCATGTAAGTTTGGGAATTCTGAATTCTAGTAAGGGTAAAGCTGATCAAATATCCAGCTAAATCATACATCAATATCATAAGCCCCTAGGAGCAGGGGGTCACCAAGCTGCCTATGGAGGGGCAAACTGGCCCAGGTCAGAAAAGCAGGATGAGTCAAAGCTTCTAATCAACAGAAAGTTGCAATATAGGGAGACTCAGTCTCCAAAAAACAGAAAAGTATTGTCATGCCTAATCCTTTAAGCTGATTCAAAGCAGGGAAAGGGAATAAGCATTTATTAAGCACCTACTATATGACAGGCACAGTGCCAAGTGCCTTACAAATATTATTTTATTCAAGGTAAAAGTAGTTACACCCAAATTTGGAGCCCACCATAATCCCTTCTATATTTTTATCTTTGTCTTTGTCCTATACCCTATAACGGCTTGAAACAGCTTAAGGCACAGTTCTGGGCAGATTGCCCAAGGCTAGTCCCCTGACCCCCTTTTCCCTTGAATCAGCATTCTGTATATTTTCCTTTACAACAGCATTATGTGCAAGGATCAGTCCCAGGGTAAAGGTACAAGTTCATCTTAAGGAGGGACCACTCTGCTACCAAATAGGGTCCCCACACCCTGGGTTATGGTGCAACTGTTCTGCTGACCAAGCTAGGTCCCTCCACCCAGAACATAGCTGACCAAGCAGGGGGTATAGAGGTCCCCCACCCTTCACCCATGACCCCAGCCTGTTCTGGGGAATTCCACTGCCCTTTGCCTCATGCCCCTCCACCCTCTGCCCTCCACGCTGTTCTAGGAAGCTGATCATGACCTAGGAGGGACCCCCATGTCACAAGAGTGTTGCGCCCTGTACCCTTGTGCCATATTCCCAAATTAGCCCTGAGCTATGGATCTAACCAATGGCTGTTCTTTGCTTCTGTACATCATTGCTTCCACTAGCAACCCTCCCTTTGTGGTTTTTGCCTTTATAAACCTGTAAGTTCCTCCGTTCGGGACTGCCTGATTTGAGTGCATAATCCAGGTAGTCACATGCTTGATCAATAAATCCACACTTAAAATTTACCTTGAACTCAGGTCTCTTCTCACTGTTATTTTCTGCACAACAGTAGAAGGGATATAACTCTTTAACAGTTTTCCTAATAGGTGACTATTCTATCCAGGGTTCTAATACTGGAAAACCTAGGCATTTAAAGCCTATTGTGAGTTCCTTTTAGTCAAGAAATAAAGACTGACATAAAAGTTAACCAAACATGGAATAAAAAACTATTACTTCTAAAATAATTTACATATGTTTACGAATTTGTACTTCAGTGATTTATATTCAAATATCGTTCTATGAATTACACTCTTCCCACCTCTGTTACAAATAAGAATGAATTACTCATATGATATTATGAATATTTAAAGCAATAAAGAGCAGAGTTTTTGACATGCTGATTCTTTCTCATAATATATCCCCAGTAAATTTATAGTCACCAAAAAATAGAAATCATAAAAATGTCAAATCCTAAAGATTTCCATAATTGGGATCTTTAAGACCAGAATAATGACAAACACCTACTGGAAAAGAATCACTATAATTCTGTAATACACAAAGAAAGAAAATACATGAAATGTCAAAGTATTATCATTAATACTGATATAAGGCTTTAGATAGGTCTCAAATTAGGCCAAAATTTTGGGTCCATCAAAAGTCACAGAAATCTCTTAGGATTACTTACCTTACTATAGTTTTTTTTTGGAAAGAAGTTTCACAGGCAATCAATTAACAAATCCTGAGATGTATTAGCTAATGATAAAATCAAACTGAAAACCTGTAACTGATTACTTCAAAATTTTAGCATTCTAAAAGTTTTGGTTTTGTTCATGTAAAAATGATCCTTTGTTTCTATTAAGTCTGATTTTTTTCAAATAATGCTATTATCATTCTTGTTATAAGATTTTATTTATTGAATGATTTGAAAAATGAATGACTTAAGGATCTGTCATCTTTCCTACTTTTGAATACTAGCAAAAGTATCCTTCAGATTGCTCAATAACTTTTTAAAGAACTATAGAATATAATATGGTGCTAGAAATTATAATTTATATTTTTACACAAAGGATGCAAAATATATTTTAACACAAATTAAAAGTCCATCTCATACATGAAATAAAGCACTAATTCTTAGCTTTTTGTGTGGGTAACAACTTATTATCATTTGCTTAGTTTCACAACACTTCCTACTCTTCCTAAAAGTGTTTTATGGAGTGTATTGTTTTCAAATGAAAGTGAGTTAAAATGAATTTTCTTTTTAGAAATTTGAAGACTGTTGCAATCGTCAGTAGGTAATTGAATACACTAGCCAGCATAACAAAACATGGTGCTGAAATCATTACCAGCAGTGGCAAATATTCTTTGTGACAAAGACACTATTGCAATTGGGGCGAAAAAATAAAAACTATAATTACAAAATTTTGTTTTAGAATGATGAATAAAATAACAATAATTGACATTTATAAAGTACTCTAAAGATTGCAAACCTTAATCTTATTTGAGTTTCACTAAACCTTATGAGGAAGATATTACAGTTATTTTCTATATCTTGTAGACAAGGAAACTGAGGTTCAGAGAGCTGAAGTGACTTGCCTATGGCACTTGTCACATAGCAGAATTCAAGCCCAAGTCTTTTGGATTTAAGATCAGGATTCTGTTCATTATATGATAAAGCAGATTTACAAAAAGAAGCCAATAAACTTTGAATGCTATATAATCCATAGTGCAAACTATAAATTACCCTCATTTTCCATCAATCAACATATAGTGATTGAGAGCCGCTATTATGAATCCAATCCCCAAACAGGAAACTAGTAAGTAGTAAAAATAAATAAATAAATAAAACCAAACAACAATCAAAATTAAAAAAAAAAACACATTGATCCTACCTATCATAAGCAACTTGAATGTTGCAGGACCTAAAATGCCTTGGTCTCCATTAGTCCAATTTTCTTCCTATCACTTAAAAAAGCCATGCCCCAAATACATCCTGTTACTCAACTCCTGTTTCAGGTGTTAGAGCCTTAAAATGCTAGGAGAAGGGTAGCAGAGCTGTGCCCCATGCAGCAGAGAGCCCGTGGTCATTTGGAAGATGTCAGTTTTACCCTGGACTTAAGAAGCACAGGTAAAAAAAAATTGTCTTCAGCTTGTGATTTATTTTCATTTCATTGCCCTGTATGCAAAATTACACCCTAAGGAATGGTTAAGAAATGTGAGTGGATTAGTCCTAAGTTGATAACAGTGTGAAAAGGAAAAGATAGTAAAGTCGTTAAATCATTAGTGTTGACAACTAATGTCCTATCACTCTCAGGACCACTGCTAACCATTTTGGGAAAAGCTGTCTGTAGAAAAAAAGGTCTATGATGAAGAATAACTTAGTTTAGAAAACAAATTATGATTCTGTAAAGGGGGGGATAGACACCTAATGAAGTAGAGGAGTTTTGAACAGTTCTGCTGAGAACTAGGTAGAATCTTTGAAAAGTAAAAATGAGAGAAAATAAAACCCAACCTGAAAAGATAGAAAAGAAACCCCACTTAGAATAATTATGAAATGTATAAAATATTAGTTAGTCTATCTAACAAGATAAAAATGGGAACTATATGACTACAATTACAAAATAATTTAAAGGAAATAAAGTCAGACCTGAATAATTATAGAATATTAACTGCTCATGGGGAGGCTAAGTCAATATATTAATTACTTAATAAAATTAGAAAATAATTAGAGTTGATAAAACAATAATAACAAAGGTCTTTAAGTTCAAATTTGTCAATTAACAAGTATTTATTAAGCAACATTATATTGAAATGGAGAATCTTCCCCCAATACAGGTCTTCCATATTCTCATTTTTTGTTTCTCATTTTATTTTAGATTAACATAGTTTTTTCATAAAAATGTAAAAGAAAATTCTAGGCCCACCAAAAATCTATTTTAAAAATAAAAATATTCTAAAGGACAAGTTTACTACTTGCTATATTTTATGAATGTCTTGTTATTTCTCTAATCCACATAATTCATCAGCATTCCATAGGTTACAACTAGTTTGTCATAATATATTTTCATATCTGGGTTGCTTAAAGTATGTTTTGTTTTTAGTTTTCAATAATTAATTGACAAATATTTTAGCTGCTTTTTAAAAAGAATATAAAACGAACAACCCCAATTATCATGGACAAAACTTATGACAAATGCAACTAGCATCTGAATTTCAAGTCAGGCATTTGACTCAAGTCCTTTCTGTTCCACAGCACACATTCAACTCTAAATGGGCCTAGCGATCACAGGAGGCTTGATGGTCAATTGTAAGGCTAAAACACAGGTATTACTTCAATCCGCTAAATATGTCAACTTTATCCTAGCATGTCTAAATGTATAAAAATGTTCATCTATAACCACAGTACTTAATTTGTGGGAAATTTTAAAAAATTACTTAGAATCCTTATTTTGTTTTTTATGTAGTAGGTCACTGCCACAAAACTAATTTATTTTACTATATTTTTACCAAATTTTCCGTAATAGTTCAGTAGGAAATGATAGTAGAATATGCTATCAATGCTTGCATATAAATAATTTATATCACTTTCAACCATTTTCCAACTAAAATATATGTTTAGTGAATCTAGCATACTTAAATGTTATTTTGCAAAAGGACATTTTCAGAAAATCTGCCTATTTCTGTAGACTTTTAAACTATAATTGTATTGGGATCTGCCATATATAGTACCAATTCTATCTGCACAAATGAATTAGGTTTTTTTATCTTAATATAAGATTTTATTTATAACAATACTATTATTCCAACTTAATATTTTCCTTTCACTCTGCAATTTCTGTTTCTACAGAAAAGGGAGGGAAGTGAACCTGATATTTAAAACACTACAAAAAAACTTCTGAAATGCTAAATACTCTTTGAGTAGATAGAGCACCACTCTGAATCTCTGGGGATAACCAGTATTTATGATTTTTTAAAGGTATGAACATATAGCTGATACCATCTATTATTAGATAACATCTAGTGGAATACATTCATTTTATAGATGAGGAATATGAAACCAAAGATGGTTAAGTGACTTAAGATCATTGACTCAAAAATCATAGGATAATTGATCTAGAACTGAAAGGAAACTTAGAGGTTATTTGCTCTAACTCCTTCATTTTATAGATGAGGAAATTGAGATGCAGAAAAGTTGAGCATTTTATCCTTTGTAAGACAGGAAGTGAGTAACAGAGTCAGATATAAACTCAGGTCTAGTGACTTCAGGTTCAGCATAAAACCACATAAGCATCAGAGAAAGGATTCAAACTCAAATAAGATCCAGGTCTCTTCTGGAAAAATAACTCTCTTTACTGATGATAGGTGTGGATTATAACGAGATGTGACTGATTTTATTTTTTAATAATCCAAAAAATAGGTATCCAAATGAATACGGTTCCCTTCAATGTGATCATGTTAAGAATTTGCATACTAATTCAAGTGATTTATTATTGTTTAGGTCCTATTGGAAAATCTATTTTCAAAACTTATGGTGCAGTATTTTAAATAGCCTTAGGGGTAATGAACCATCCACCATTGCGGGGTGAACGAAAGGGAAATCTCAACACCTCAAGAATGAGAACAGAAGGAAACACAGTTCTTTTATGTAGCCAAGCAGACTATGCTTGGCTATGTAATCTCTAAGAGACTCAGCTCTGTTTCATCACTCTTCCATGGGGCAATTATAGAGAGTTCAGCTGACAATCTGTTGTTTTTCCCCCTTTGTCCTATATGCAATATAGGCCCATAAACATAATCCAAAGAAACTTTACTCTCGCCAATTCACAAACACACAAAGCAATGCACACAAGACAATAGGACCAATCTATATAAAGCTGCTAAGGAAACACGAAATTCAAGCAAAAAGGTTAGAAATTTTGTGAAACTGTTTTATTTGACCATAAAATTTTGTAAGTTTTTTGGTTTTAGTTGGAGGGGGAATTGAGGAGAACAGATGGCTAGTAATGCAGTCCCCCCTGCCAACAAAAGAAGAAGAAAAAAAGAATAGAAGGAATCAAAAATAGGAAAGACAGCTTTGAAAGTTGTATGTTGAATGTCAAATCATACATAACATAGAGGGCAGAGCCAAGATGGTGGCTGGAAAGCAGGGACTGCCCTGAGCTCTCCACCAAGCACCTCCAAAAACCTATAAAAATGGCTCTGAACCAATTCTAGAACTGCAGAACCCACAAAGTGGCAGAGGGAAGCAGGGCTCCAGCCCAGGACAGCCTGGACTGTCTCTGGGTAAGGTCTATCCCGCACGGAGTTGGGAGCTGAGGGGAGAGGAGCTGTGAGGAGTCTCCTCCCAGAGTGCGCGGCGTGGACCTACCATACCAAGAGCCAAGCGGAGAGTGCCCTAGCGTCCTGAATTAGTGAGCTGTGGCTTTTACCAGACCTCACAACCCACAAACAGCAAAGACAACAGAGAAGGTTAGTGGGAAAAGCTGCTGGGACTGAGTTGTGGTTCAGCCACCACCCCTGGGGCAGCAGAGGTTGGGCAGCTTTAGAACTACAGCTGCAGTTGCTTCTGGCCCCAGGCACACCTGGTGGGAGGAATTAAGTGACTGATCAGAGCAGGAATGAAGAGGCTGCTGAAGATCTAAGCCCAGTCCAGGTTGGGAGTTCTTGGGGAAGGAGGAGTGCTGGTGAGGCGGCAC
Organism: Phalanger gymnotis; assembly: GCA_028646595.1. Classification (NCBI taxonomy): domain Eukaryota; kingdom Metazoa; phylum Chordata; class Mammalia; order Diprotodontia; family Phalangeridae; genus Phalanger; species Phalanger gymnotis. The sequence continues at coordinate 362 of JAQQSZ010012687.1, read as the reverse complement.
ATCTGCCCAAGCGCGGAACATAGAACTCCTTAGTCTACAAGCAGTCATACCCCACTGAAAAACTCAAGGGTTAAGTAAGTTGGCTGGGATCATGGCCAGGCAGTGAAGACACACCCAGATTCAGTCTGAACTGGTCTCAGGCCATGGAAGAACTCAAAAAGGATTTAGAAAAGCAAGTTAGAGAAGTAGAGGAAAAATTGGGAAGAGAAATGAGAAGGATGAGAGAAAACCATGAAAAACAAGTCAATGACTTACTAAAAGAAACTCAAAAAAATACTGAAAAGTATACTGAAGAAAACAACACCTTAGAAAATAGACTAACCCAAATGGCAAAAGAGCTCCAAAAAGACAATGAGGAGAAG
>JAQQSZ010012686.1:0-11947 GCA_028646595.1 Phalanger gymnotis | reverse complement strand
ACTATTGTGCCATAAGAAATGGCGAAGCTACAGACTTCATAACAACCTGGAAAAACCTACACAATATAATGCTGAGTGAGCGGAGCAGAGCCAGGAGAACATTACACACAGCCACAGATATATGGATTCTGTGATGACTAATCTTGATAGACTTGGCTCTTCTCAGCAATACAAGGTTCAAAGACAACTCCAAAGGACTCATGATGGAGAGAGCTATCTACGTCCAGAGAAAGAACTATGGAGTCTGAATGCAGATTGAGGCAAACTGTTTGCTCTTCTTTTTTTTTCTTGTTTTTTTTTTCTCTTTTGTTTTTGTTTCTTCTTTCTCCTGATTCATTCCATTGCTCATAATTCTTCTTTACAACTTGACTATTGTGTAAATAAGTTCAATGTAAAGTTATATGTAGAAGACATATCAGATTCCATGCTGTCTTGGGGAGGGAGGAGTGGGGGGAGAAAATTTGGAACTCAAAATCATGCAGAACGGAGTGTTATAAACTAAAAATAAAAAAATCTTAAAGGACCACCTTAGTACATCATAGGGTGAAGAAGATAGTGACAAAAGACATTATCAGTGATCTGAGATGAAGAGGAGGGCAGAAGAGGGTGCTCTTGACAAATGGTCTCCATTTTTTTCACTAAGTTTTCAGCTGAGAGAGTTGAGAAGAGCCATGGAAAGGAGATGAAAAGGTTTAGAAAATCTGCTGCAGTGAATGGAATGCAGAGGTGTAAACAGATTGTCTTGTAACAGTGAGATTACATAAGATAAAAGAACAATGTTCATTGCTTCCCAGTAGGTCAAAAGAGTAAAGAGGTATGCAACCTGTTTGTGATGGCAATTTGTATATACAGGTTTGGTGGCAGGGAGCTATACTGGTGAGATCGAGCTAAATGTTACCCTTCCCCTTGAGAGTCATCAGGGAAAGAGGAATTGATCCTGAGCGTCAACGTATCATAACCATAGATGACCAATAGTTGAGGTGCAGTAGAAAAATATAGGCAGCTAAATGGTTCAGTAGATACGGTGCTGGGCCTGGAGTCAGGAAGACCCGAGCTCAAATACGGCCTCAGATACTTACTAGCTGTGTGACCCTGGGCAAGTCACAACCTCAGTTTGAAAAAATGGCAAATCACTCCAGGGTCTTTACCAGGAAAACCCCATGGACTGTATTGGTGTACTGTAGTCCATGGGATCACAGAGTCAGACACGGCTGAACAACCACAATGACATAAATCTGTAGTGGATCCTGCCAGCATGCTTTTATGATTTTTCTCCCATTTCATTTGATGGCATGAGAGTAGAAGCAAAGGCAACGAATGGTGGAAATAATCCAGAGCAAAGGCCTGACAAGGCAAAATAGGTGTAAGAATAAAGGGATAAGGGATTTGAGGGAATGGCATAAAATAGAACTGATTCACTGAAAGGTCAAGATGGGATTCAGTCCCAGGGCTGAGAAGTAATTAAAGGCTCACGTGGTTGGAGGTCATGGTGAAGATGGAAAATAATGCAGAAGGGGAAGAGGAACCACAACAAATCAATGGATTGAGATCAGATAAAGGAGTTTCAGAATTCACGAATAGGGAAGTGGAGCATTTGTGGGTGATGGCAAGAACAGGGGTATGATCACCCCCATGTGTAACTGAGGTGGAGCAGAAGAGGAGGTCATGGGAAAGAAGCATGTTGAAGAACTATGAGGTCAGGGTGCTTGAGGGAGTATCAATATGTGTGTTGAAGTTCCCGAGTGTGAGGGCAAGAAATGAAAGAAAAGAAAGACTGTGAGCCAAGCACTGAACTCACTGAAGAGAGGAGAGGAGCGTCCTGGAAGTGAGTGGGTAACAGCTGTCAGAACTGTGATTGGGCAAATCTACATGGGCAACTGAACCCTGAGTCATCTTCACAAAATCTCTAACAAAGGGACCAGCCAAACTCTGACAGGAGATTTCGAGTGCCGGGGAACTCACTATTTCTCATAGCACATCCCAATTATAATATTTCCTCCCCTATAGTGAACCAAAATCTAATTCCCTGTAACTTCTACCCAGTAATCACAGTCCTGGTCTCTAAGACCAAGAATAAATTGAATTTCTCTATTCCTTGATAAACTTTCAAGCATTTGAAGACCATGGTCAAAGCCATCTTCAAACCAGTTCCATCCAACCCTTCTTTTCTCCAGATTAAAGATGCAAGCATAAAAGACTTTGTGTATCCACGAATGTAACTCAAGACCCCAACCTTGAGCATCTAGCTGATCCTGGTAAGGAAGAGGTATCTTTATATCCATTTCTGCCTCAGTCACAAATCGAGAGTCACATTCAGTCTCTATCTTCACTTCAGCCAAATGCAATGGACCAAAAAAGGTTATAAGACCACTAAGAATATATTGCAAAAAAAAAAATTAATATGGTGATTCTAGGTTACTGTTTCTCATCCTCGATCAATGAAATGTTGTATAAGTAATGCATTATGATGTCCTATTTCTTATACTTCAAGAGAAACTAAATAAGAGGATGTTTGCTCAAAGAAAACCTTAACAAGACCAAACCAGCAGCTGCTATTCTTCATCTGTATGGTTTTAAGACTCCCTAATAGTTCTTACATGCACCCACAGACATACACACATATATATTTGTTTATGTAAAGCTAGGTTTTTTTTTTTCCTGATTGCAAAGCAGTGTGGCACCACTGATGAGGTTTGCTGTTGACATTTCTGCATTAGCTGGCTTTTGTCAATTGTGGCAGGCTAAGAAATTCTATCTTAAGGGCTGTTCTTTATTAAATTTGCAATACTATGACTAACAAATAGTCTCCCTATCACTGCATAAATAACATGGGCTTGCCAAAAATAACTAAAATATTGCTCAATTTAAAAAAAAATCAAGTAATTTCTGAGAGAGGTTTAGAAGTATTAGAGATATCCACAAAAGATCTACAGTACCATTTCTTGTATCTTTATGCCACTATCAATGTGCAGAGCTTTGAGGGTACAGAGCACAGGAGGGAGAAACAGCAATGGGGGAGAAAGAGGGAAAGAACATTTACATGTGCCTCATTGTTCTGCATTTCAAACTTTGTCACAGAATCTTCCATACAACTCTTTTATGTGCTATCGGTGACATAATTCCTATTTTTTTCACCAGCCATTATATATGATAAATAAAACAATGCACCGAAAACACTGAAATCTCTCATCAATGTCTTTGTGAAAAGGGCCCAGATAAATGAGTCTTGGAATCAAAGGCAGATTACATGACTGACCATGTATCATCTTCTATGTATTGAACGTAGTCTTTGTAAAGATAGAGCGGTAATAAAAAGTGGTATTGTGTGCTCTGAAAGGCTGTGTGGGTCTGTGCATGACTAATCTGTCTTTCTGCATTATTTTATTCAATCTTCTCTGACTTTATGCCTTTGACATTTTTGCTACACTCAGTAAATTTGAGTGAATAGGCAATTTTAAAGAATTTTTATAGGGCTTCAGAGAAGTCATATGCAGACTGTATCTTTGTTCAAATTTAACAGTTTAAATATTTCCTTTGTCTAGGATGCAGAGTAATCTTTAGGCAAAAAAGGGAAAAATGCCTAACCTTTACTTAAGATTTTTCAGTGTTTCCGGAAGCAGTTCTAGTATTAAAGAAAAAAGAAAAAGAAAGAAAAGAAGAAATGACCAAGAATTCACCCAACTTTTGTGATTATAAAGACACCAGGGCCTCTTATGATTAAGGCATTGCTTCTTCCCCGTTAGGACAAGAAAGGCAAGCAATGAAATAAAATGAAGCTATTTTTAATCTGCAACTCTTCCTTGCATCTGACACTTTTTCTGACTTGATATTTAAAAAAAAATGGTGGTTTCCTAGTAAATAACTATTTCTTGCATGTCTTTAATGAATTGACAACATGATGCACAGCAAATTATCTTCATCTATAACATTAATATGGCTATACAGTGTGGTTTTAACCATCTGCGCTACAGAAACATGCATTATATAAATAAGAAATTAATTTCCTTTGGGCAGAAGTTTTTACCTATATTCAAACAAATCTCAGCAAATCACTCACTTCTTTTTAAGTTATTGAACAATTCTCAGAAAATCTAACAAATGAAAATCTGTTTTGCAGCTAAGGTGCCAGCCAATCTCAGTGCTTTAGCTAGAAGTTATTAAAATAACAATAATCAAACTATTGAAGTAAACAAATGACTAAAGATGACCCTAAATTTACATCTTAATGAGTTGGAAATAATTCACATTTTATAACAACTAAAACACATTTCCTAAGTGGGCATTTTATTTTTAATGAAAGTTCTCTAAAATGTACTCTGCAGGATGGTCAAAAGTTGAAGTCCATTCCTATTATATTTAAGCTGGTACTGAGAAATTAAATATGCCTCATATTCTATTTGAAGGAAATCTTACATGACTACATAGTTTCTTGGAGTGATCTACTTACATGTTATTACCCTACAAACCAACTCTATCAATTAAACATAATTGCCCAACTCACGTGCAACCTGTTAACACTTTCCAACCTGGAAGGTCAGTGACTAAGTCATGTATTTGCACAAGGGCACAATGAAAAAGAATGCCATAATCCTGGTTTTGCCTTTGGTCTTTTAGAGCAGGCAGGCAAGCCCCAGACAGGCCAGCCCTGATTTTCGTGGTAATCTATACTACCCATTCATCCCAGGGTTAGGGGAAAGGGAGAAAGAAAAAAAAGTACTTGTTAAGTATCTACTGTCAAGCACCCTGTTAAGGGGTTTACAAATATTATCTCACTTGACCCTCCCAACAATCCTATGGCGTATGTAAGGAAACTGAGGCAAACAAGTTAAGTGACTTGCTTAGGGTCACACAGCTGGCAAGGCCAGATCTGAACTCGGGTGTCATTGACTCCAGGCCCAACACTATTTCCCTTGTACTATCTAGCCGTCTAAGAGCAAATCAGGTGACAGATATTATTTAAGAAAACTTGAGTGTTATCTAAGTAAGCTAAATACAGGGAAGGAAACTGTCTAAAAGCTGATGGTATGGGGATCAGGTTAGAAACATCTATCTCAGGGCATGATTAACACGTTTTCTTTCAAGGGAAATAGGTGACTGCATGAATTGAAACAAAGTCCTATAAGCACAGGGAACTGGTTGGTTTTCCCTGTAGTACAAAAAACTTTTGGCTACAACTGTAGCCAAATAGTTGCAGCCCTGATACCTCATTACCAAAAAGTAATGGATTGTTTAGCCCTAGCTGAGACCTCCAGCAAATAGATAGCAACCATTATGAATTATGCTCCTAGGTGTTTGCATACATCTATTAGTAGAGAATAGAAACTGGATACAATATGCCTGAGCCTTTGACTTCTGCCTTGTAAAGGGGTAAGGATTTCACATCTCTGTGTGAAACTTAATCATGACACCCTGTCCTGTTCCACAGCAGAGGCACATGCAAACGCTACTTTTTTATCACTGCAAAGCACTTGATAATAAGTTTCTTAAAATGAAAGATTTGCAAGCCTAAAAATGTAGGGTAATGATTCATTTCTAGATCCCTGATAATAGATGTGGTTTCTACTACTCTCTTACCACATAAAGGACTAATCCTATTTCTGCAGGAAGAACATGTTGCCTTTCTCTTTATGAAGGAACATCATAAAATTGGGTAAACGACAAACACTATTCACAATCAGCTATACCAATCAGGTTTCCCTATGATTTATGAGACTCGAAACCCAAGGGCTAGTCTAGTTTCAAGGCCTTCTTTGCAAATTTTTGCCTTAAATAATGGGCCTTTTAAAACTGAATAAGCCATCCTGACTCCCAAACCAAAGCACACACAAAAATGGTTTACTATTTAAAAGAAATTCTCCCCAACATTAGGTAGAATAAGCAAGATGTGGCATTTGCATTTTTATAACCCTGTTACTTAAAAGTGAAACAGTGGAAGGAAAGACCCAAAGACACTCTTCTCTGTGTGCTTTAATCCCAGCCTGAGATTTTTATGCTTGAGAGCACCTTATGATGCTGTAACTAACCTCAAACCTGGAGCAGCAGGGGGGCAACAAACCTCAGAATACAGCAATGTCATGCTTTACAGGCACACTCTCGGCAACAGCATGAATGAGGGGAAAAAATTGGTTGCCTAGGAAACCCTCTAGTCTTGGTAATTATTACTGTAACTGACTGCACACCCCACCTATGACAGAAATGAATAATAATTTATAATCGCTGACTGGCAGCTTTCTGTTGTTGCTTTTGCTCACCACTGCTACCTACTGGCATGAAAAATTAATTACATGTGAACAGCTGGGCCGTGCCAGAGAAAAACCCCACCAAAAAGTGTATGTAGAGAAATAGTCTCCCATCTCCCCCCATCATGTTCTGAATGTAGCTCACTAAATTGCTACTCAATCAATAGAGCAAAAATGGAAAGTGCTTTGTGCTCATCTAAACAATAGGGATAGAAAAATCTAATGGAAGTTGCTCATCTCAATTAAATGCAATTTCATATTGTGACATTAACTAGACCAAAAAAAAATACTTAATAAGGTTAGCATAAGCTAACAGCAGCATATATCTTAATGACCCCAAATATGACTTATAAAGCTATTTAATAGTATAGAATTTGATACAACACAAAATTGCTATAAATAAAGCACTGTCTGGTAGTTTTGATCAATTAAACTACATAATTAACAAAGATGGTCCATTTATCTTGGGTTGTCTAATTTGCAGTACAGTGTTAGAGTATTTCTACTGGAAGACTAGTTTGTTTAGAAATTAGAACACTCATAGTGATTTACTGGATTTGATTTAAAAGACACAGCAGGAGTTGGCAAAATTCACATATCATGGGGTTAATGTGGGTTAGAATGTAGCTATTTGTATTACAAAAATATTGCATACCAAATACACACATCTGATTTCTTTTCATCCTAGCTCATCTTTTGCAGTAGAAGTCACTTGGTTGAAATGAACACAAAAAGACACAAAACCCTAACAGCTGTGTTAGGAACAATAAGAGCACATGGGATTTTTTGCTTTTCAATTCCTAAAGTAAGGCAAATTGTTACATCAAGTAAGAAGTTCCAACACACAGGGTTACTAAAAGAGGTTAACTTTACCTTTAGGTACTCATAGCACCAAACCACAAGGGTGGGCACTCCCATTAAAGCCAACCTGCCATACGCACAGAAGCAGTCTGTTGCCTCTGCACATCCGTGTTTCTAGCTTCACTGGTTCAGTCTTTGTATTTTTCAAAGCCAAGACACTTCCTTCATTCCAGGTGGAAAAAGAGCAAGGTCAAATAGCTCTAAAGGTTCCAAAAGCTAAGTTTTGCAAGGATGGAACCTTAATTTACAGTCAAGAGAAAAACACAAAGCATTTTCGTAGTGTTATTTTGTGTTCAAAACTTTCTATGAGAAATCAAACCCCACAAATTTCCTAGCTTTTGTTATCTTGACATACCGTCACTTAGGTCTACAATAGCATACAGTTCCATATGCTATGCTCTAGCCCCTGGATATTTTACCTACAGAAAATAAAACTCTAAAATTATTTTTCTCCTCAAACATAACCAACCCAATTTTAGCTCATTTGACCAATAAATATGGTCTCCAAAAATTAGGAGTAATTATCTGGTCTCTATGAATTGCATTTTAGAATTACCACATAATTTTCCAAGTTTTTCAAAAATTTTTGCATACTTCCCTGCAGTTCCCTCCTCATGAATATACCTATTTAATGATGCCCAAACTATTTTTTTATGCCCTTTCTTAAAGTATATGCCAAGCCAAATGCTAAGAAGCCACTCAGTACTGGCTAAAGAAATCAGAAGTTAGTAATAATGGGGGGCTGGGAGGAGGAATGAAAAAAAATCCATTTCATAGCTAAAAACCTTGTATGGAAGGCCAACAGAGACCCAATTAAGCTACTCGAACCCCTATTTTTTAAACCTCCAAACTCATTCCTACAAATAGTATACTTATGTGACTAACATAGCACTCATATCCCCAAATGCTGCTTATCTATATCATTACCTAATGTTCAAATATGTTTTGTAAATAATTACATCTTAAGACACACCTTTCTCCAGGTAAAGGCCAGTGTTTACAAATGTATCACTGAAGTAAAATATTTATCTACTAGAATAGCACTCATATTCAGCATTTGGTAAGTTGGCAAAACTCCCCAAATATGCCACACATTAAAGCATTCCTTGACCTCCTTTTTGCTTCTGTTATTATAGGGAGATCCAATCTATAAGGCCTTTTACATATCAGAATGACAAAGTGTTAAATCATAAAAAATTTAGTTTTCCCTCTATTTTCGCAAAAATAGACCATTTTCACACGAAAACGGAATCTTTCATCAATTCATCTCTCTCCCCTCACCCTATAACCTCCCAAGTTTATCAGCTCAGACACCAAAGCCACATTGGCAAGGACTGCCCCAATTCTTAACAGATTGCTCCAACCTCCCAAAACATCTGTGCCTCAAACATTAGTCACTGCACTTCTTACTCAAATATAACACAATTAAGAATTCCTCTGTGAGGTCAAACTTACCGGCTTCATCCCTAATACCTTTATACCTTATTTTTCTTCAACTGAATAATTTTTACGTCTTTCATATATACAGCCGAAAGTCTCTGCAATTTCTAAGTCAAAAAAAAAAAAAAAAGAATCATCTTAATCACTACGGAAATAAAATTTTAAAAGCTGGTCCCAATTTGGATAGTTACCTTGCTGTCATAGGAAAGTTCTGACCGTTAAGGCTACAGTGTTTTTGTTCAAAAACACTAAACTTAGCATGTACCCCTAGCATCCTGACAATCAATCCTGTGTTAGATGATAGTCAACAGGTAACTAAGGAATCCTACAATTAACTGTTCCTATTCCATAGGCCCTCTAAGGGAACTAGAAATTAGAATCACCTATTAATAATGGTGATTCTCTGAACTAAAAAATTGGCAAAAAAATGTGTAACTGGGAAGTGATACTTCCTAGTAAATTAAACACATGTACGATAAAGTTTTACTAAAGAACTGTATTCCTTGGTTAGAAAATAAGGTATTCTGATACCAAGACAACAATCAGTCTCAATTTTAAAAGAACCAGAATGCAAAGACATTGTCCATTAAAGTTGTAGTCAACATAAATACACAAATCAAGCTTCTGTCGATTATGCCAGCACACACACATTACATACGTATGTATGTATCTACACGCATGCGTGTGACCTTACATTTCTACAGCATTTTCATTTTCAAATCACTTTCACCCATGCTCTTAATTAATCCTGCCAGATGGGTGGGAAAAATATTGTCACTTTTTTCCATTAAAACCCTCTCATTTTCCAAAGTCCAGCTCTTGCCTCCATGAAGCCTTCATTCAGCTCCTCACCCACACCTGGCCCAGACTGAGGCAATCTTTTCTTCCTCTAAATTCTCAGTTGATGGAGCACTCTTTACTTATAATCCCCAACCTTTCCCAGCCCCCAACAGGATTTAAACTTAAAAGGGCAGGGTCCATCTTAGCATAATACTTCTTATGTAGAATCACGGTAGACACTTGGTAATCATGGGATTAGTCTCATTTTATAGATGGGGAAACAGAGGTACTGAGAAGTTATTTGCCCAAAGCCACAATATGAAGTAGGACTGTAACACAGTAAAAGTGTTACTCTTCAGCTAATGCTACCTACTTCTCCACTAGAATTTATCTGTAGCATTTTAAACTCACTGCTTTAGGGTGTTAAAAACAAAGGTACAATAAACTATCAAGTTTAGAGGTTTCTGAAAAGGAACAAGTGCAGCTACCTTCTCCAAATGCAAAAAGATCCTTGGTAGCCACACTGCTACACAACTGTAAGGTGTTTTCAAGCTATCTCATTATCCTTTGTGGGAAAGAGACAATGTTTCAAAGAAGAAACACAACCTACACAAACAGCAAGGAGCTTTAAAAGAGGCTTCTGGATCATTAGTCACTTCAAGACTTCAAAATCACCTGTAATATATAAAATCCGGTTGTCCTTGAATATTATATGGTATATAAGACTAATAGCCATTCTCCAAAAGATAAGTAATCAAAGGATGTGAACAAACAGTTCTCAAAAGAATTGCAAAGTAAAAAAATGTTCCAAACACTACTAAAAGAAATACAAATCAAAACAACCCGAGTTTCATTTCACACCTTGCAAATTGGCAAAATGACAAAAATGACAAAAAAAATGCCAACAGTCAATTTGGGGGAGGGAGGGTTGTAGAAGGCTATACATTCTACACTATTGGTGGAACTGTGAAATGGTACAACCATTTTGGAAGGCAATTTTAAATTATGCAAATAAAGTAACTAAAATGTCCATACCCTTTGAACCAGAGCTTATACCTTTAAGGAGGCCATACCCACGGATAAAATAAAAAGTCCCCATATACATCAAAATATTTACAGTAATTGTGATAGTTCAGAAGTGGAAACAAAGTAGATGCCCAGCAATAGGGGAATGGTTAAAAAAAATTACAGCATGAATATATTACTGTCCTGTAATAAATGTGTGATTAATACAGGGAAGCATGGAATCTACATGAATTGACAGAGCAAGGTAAGCAGAATCAAGAAAACAATATACATGGTAACTACAATAATGTAAATAATAAAGATGCACCAAAAAGAATCAAAAACGTAACAAAATTATAAAGATCAAGCAGGTCTCTAATGAAGTCACGCCCGACATAACCCTTAGTAGCAGTGGGAGGTCTTACTCTTCTTAGGTTTTCAGACTTTCTCGATGTATCAATCAGTTGTACTTTTTTCTTTCTAAAATTTGTTTCCCTCTCTGGGAAGGGGAAAAGGAGGGATACTTGGAATAAGTTATCATGGTGTAAAAAACCAGAAAATATCAATAAAAATGTATTTCGAAAATTCACGTCTCTGAGGAATGCTATTATACCTTCCAAAAAAGGTTCCTTTCCTTTATAGTATTCAAGGAACTAAGAATTATATAAATTTATTAAATGATCACTTGATCAAAACTACTAAAGGACAAATGTCTGAGTTTTTTTTTTTAAAGGGAAAATTATTAAGAGTAGGCTCCTGCTCTGATTTACCCATGTCTACCAGCATTAGATCTCAATCCCATATTATTTAAAATAAATATTCACAAAACTATTCTACAGTTTGCACTGTTCTGGTTACAAAATAGCTTCTACTTTTCTAGGACATAATTTCATTTTGTTTAGCCAAGAATTCATTAAAGAAGCTATAAATAACCTCCTTTAAATATTTAGTCATGAATAGAGGGTGGACTGGCATTGATGACTTATTTTAGTACTAATGCAGCATGCTTTTTAAGAAGCCACATTTTAGCCTGCATCAAGCTAATGATTAACACTTGCAATGTAATTTTCAATACATTTAAAATAAATTTCTGTTCATTCTAGATAGTTATATTAAAAGTAAATATTTTACTTCAGTTATTTACTACTAGAAAAGTAACCTCAGAGAAGGAAAATGTTTAGAATATCAGACCATGAGAATTCCTTCAAGAGAGTATCTTTAGGCCCTTAGTCAATTCTTCTCGTTCCCAACACATAACCACCAATTAATGGTTATTAGAAATTACATGCATCAGGGAAGAAAAATCACTATGAAACTGTAAGAACTTTGAGTATATACTGTATATTATATATAGTGCATATGTGAATAATAGGGCTTCAATATTTAGCCACAAGTTGCAAAATAAAGATTTAGAGACCAAAGATTTCATAATTTTTTTACTTGAAAAATTCTATTTTACAAAATACCATTTTTCCCATCAAAGAAACTTCCCTCTAGAGTATGTAAACAGTTTTTCTGCCTCAAAGATTGTTACATTATAAGAGAAATCACTAGAAGGGGAAAAGAAACAAATTTTGAAACAGCCACCTATTTGCAAAACCTACAACAATGTAGATACAAAA